>PVHY01001532.1:0-154577 GCA_004024945.1 Uropsilus gracilis | reverse complement strand
ACTGTTTTTTTCTGCAAACATGCCACCCAAATATCAGACCTGTAACAGTTTCAAACAGTGGTGTGCAGGTCAGCCCACTGTCAAAATGAAAAGAAGAAAGAGCCCCTCGTTTGTAATATTCATCAATTTCTATGAATTAAAAGCAATTTCAAGCTACTGACTTGATGTCTCTGATCAGAGTTGGTTCCACTGTGCACAGCAGGCTGTTGGGAGCAGGGGGAGCCGAACCAACACACCCAGATGACCACAATTGACCAGAGGCCATCCCTGCCTCTGGCAACAGGTCTCAATGCCAGGAGTCTCCTTCTGTGTGGGTACCTGGTGCCCCCACAAGGGACTTGCTCCTGGCTCTCTGCCACCACCCATTCAGCCAGCCCTCTGTTGTCTCTTCTCCCGAGACTCTCGGCCCTTTCCAAGTGCGCCCCCCTCACACCCCAGGCAGAGCCTAAAACCTTACTAGGTTTCAGCTAGCTGAGGCCTTATCTCAAGTCCTGTGCTTGCCCACAACTCCTATAAGGCAGGGGGCAGCATTGCCATTTTACAAAGTAACCAGTTGCCAGGGTTAAGGAAAGGATTTGCCTCTTTTTTGCAGCTACTGTGCACTAAGCACAGGACCAAGATATTTATGGCACAGGTTCATTTATGTGACACAACAGGGGCCAAGGCAATTATTATACCCATTAAAAAAAAGTGAAATGGAAAGTCCAAGCCATGTGCCTGAAGTGGATCAAAGGCTTCTAACACCCAAGGCAGGAGTCCTGAGCGGGACCCGTGATTTCCTGTGCTGGCAGGGAGGGAGGCAAATGACCGCCACGTTAGTGAGGGTGGATGAGACTCTAGTCAAAGACTGACAGGCTCACTAGGACTGTTTGGGCTTCTAGTTGACTGCACTGTGATGCTGTGATGAGGGACCCATCCGCTTGACACACTTTCCACAGTCCAGACCACCTGGTGTGGGGACCCGGCAGGCAGACATAGCCTGAGGATCAGAACACCTCCGGGGGCTTTCCCTGGCTTTGTTTTTATTTTAATAAGTGGATATAACACTATATTAGTTTCAGGTGTATAATATAAATGACCTGATATCTGTCTAGGGGACTGGGCTGTGTGGGAGCGCTCGATCTTTGTGATATTTTTATAAATACAAAAATGTTCCAAGAAATGGTTGTATTAGTAAACTTTATTTCTTGGAACTATAATTATATATATATATATATGTAAAGTGTGACTGTATATAAACTGAAAGCAGATATACTTTATATATATTTATATATGCTTTAGATAAATAAAATACATTTTATTACCACTTTAATAGTACTGTTCCTTTATATATACAGCATATATACATTTTTATCATATTAATATACATTATATATGTTTAATAGATATACTTTATTATAATCTATGCTTTAGATGCATAGATATATAGATAATCTCCAGAACTTTTAGTCATTCTTATTCCTTCTCAATAGCGAATGAGTGATATCTTTGTCAATATGGCTAAGAAATGAAAAGCTCACTCTGTTTTTGTGTACCCCATTGGCCCAGTTGCACAGAGATGCCTGTTTCTTGGTCTCTGGCAGTAGTCTCAACAGACCGAGGCTCCACTGCAGACACATGCGCTTCTGGTCACCAGCCTATTTCCATGTGTGCTAATACTGTGGCCTCTTGTGCCGGGTCGCTGGCTGATGCACAGCCTACAAGGCCTTGATCTTTGAAGATGGATTTCTGGGGCTAGGCACTCACCTCCTGAGTATGTTCCTCTCATCTGGCTGAGGGTTACCACCTGAATCTCCCTGTCTCCCTTGACTGCCTCCCTCCCCAACAGCCTGACATCTGCCTGCAGCTGTTTATCTTTCAAAATGTGTTTAGTGTTTGTCAATAGAAGAGTGATTTAAAAATCCCTTGGGGTGGGAAGTTCTACTTTCTGCTAAACTACATATTGTGCAGAAACACAGACTCATTCAGGCTGTCTGAACTTCACAGGTAAACACCCCATATGAACTTGAGTCACATGTCTGCTCCCACATGTCTGTAGGGGCTTCTGTTTTGCGAGACCTTCCCTCTACATCAGCTAGAGGAGTACTCATCTTCTTGTCTTATTCCATCCTTCACCTGCTTCATTTCCCCACCCAGCACTGCACCACCTCACTGGATAAAACCTTATTTACTTGTATGCCTCTGTCTCCACCTCTGAATGAAACCCACACAAGCATATATCTCCCCCTTCTGCTTGCCGCTGTATCCCCTCTGCCTAGACAAGCTGTCCTTTAGAAACTTGGAAGTTCAAAAACCCCCACATAATCAGGTCACACTCCCAGACTATTAGACCAGAACCCTCAGGGCAGGTCCCAAACTCCAGTGTTTTGTAAAGTTTTCCTGGTGTGATGATTAATTGTACCTGCTAGCCTGTCTAAGCTATAGCGCCCAGTTATTTGGGCAAACACAGTTCAGATGATGCTATGAACATATTTATTAGATGAATTGACAACTAAACCAGCAAACTGAGTACAGCAATAGATGCTGTATAATGTGGTGGGCCTTATTTAATCAGTTGCAGGCCTTGAGCGAAAAAACTGAGGTTCACACAGACCTGTGTGCACACACACACACATACACACATACACTCACATTCAGGAAAAAGGAATTCTGTCTCCACACTGCTATGGGACAACTGCATTGGCAACTCTTGCCTGGGTCACTTGTCTGTTGGCTACCCTTCCAAGTGAAGACTTGCCAGTCCCTACAATTGTATAAATATCTAAAATAAATCTCTGTGTATATATATACATCCTGTTGGGTCTGTTGCTCTAAAGAACCTTCACTCATACTCCATAGTCCCAAATCTGAGAGCTGAGGACCTAGAACAGTATCTGCAGCTTGATAGGCAGTTACTAATATTTAGATGAATGAGTATCTGTTTCATCAGCTTTCCCTCTACCATAAACACTATTATGGATTCTGGAAGATCTACTCTCTTGGGCATCCAGATCTTAAAACACCCAAAAAAAAACCTCAGGGATGGGGTGGGGTTAATGGCCAGAGTTAAGAGGCTCTGTCTAGACAGTGAGCTCAGCTGCCGTCAACACAGCTGAATAGGGAGACAGCACTGAGCACAAGCAGATATCCATCAAGAGGTCCAAAGGGAGTCAAGTGCTGAAACGTGTTCTAAACGGGGTTCCATTTCTTCTACTATAAGCAGCAAATGTGAAATATGTTGGTGACAAAGAGATGGTGACTTTCAACTCTTTAAAGTCCATCTGTAGACGGAAGTCTTGGGTTGGCTTGCAAGAAGCCCTGTTCCATTAGAAACATTCCTTCCAGAGAGCCACCAGCCAAGAACTCTTCCAAATATCCATTGAAATGACCAGAGGAAGAGTTATCTATAGGTGTGAATTTTAAGGACATTCTCCCGGGGATAATGACTAGTGGATGTGAAGACCAGAGTTCAAGATGAGCTCCCAAATCCACAATTTGCCACAATTAAGATAAAGAAAAAACCTTGGGACAACCAGCTGATGCTCAGCACTGTACCCTCACTTTGGATCTCATAAACAGGGAGAGCTTCGGGAAGACAGTGACTATATGGGACCCCCTTCTAGGAATACATCCAATACTCACATATTCCCTGGGTTGGTGACCAGAGTGCACACCCAGGATAGAAAGAGAAACAGAACGATGCTATGGGCCAGTCTACACTTCCTTGGAGTCACTGGCTGCCCAACAAGAGGGGCTCAGAGGACTTTCCTTCTCTGTTCTGAGCATGGCAGTTTTGCACAGGTACCTTAATGTCCTGGTAAAAATCGATCTAAACCACTAAATTTAAATCCATACCCCACTCTGAAACCACAAGAAGAATGAAATAACAGAAGTCAGTACTGGGTGGAAAGAAGGAGGAGCAAACGGAAGAAAGAGAACTTATGTTCCCTGATGGAAGAGACTGACTTCTTGAAATGAGAAAAAAGATCACCACAATTCCTGTGGTTCTTGGACAAGGGGAATCAGGTGACAATGGTATGGAGCACATAGAGGAAGTCCTGCCAGGTCAACCCAGAGCTGATAATTTGAGAAATATCAGGTATCCACTCCTAGACAGGTTCACATTTCGGTTTATCCATGAAAGTTTAGAGAGCGCGCTTTACCAGCCCCCTTGGGAAAACAGGACACGCTGTCCGAGGGGACAGCTCTTGTGTCTGGAAACAATAAAAAGGACAGGATGAAAATGTGCCTTGTAACATCAGCTTCCTTTTGTTTAAACATAACATGGCACTTTCCAAAGTACATCTGAAAAGTTCAAGATGAAACTTCAAAGATGGAACCCAAATGTCTCCTGTATTTAATCATGGTTGGGCTTCCTCGGAATCTACAATAAAACCTGCAAGGTTTCAAACAAACGTTAGATTGTTTTTTAAATGTGTTTAGTTTTTGCCTACTATTTCACCTGTTATGAATTGTTGGGTTTTTGTTTTTGTTTTGTTTTGTTTTTTAACCAAGAGAAAATCCTAATTTTCTTTAAGTCAGAAATATGGGTGAAAAGAGCATTATGAGAAAATACTACCTGACAATTGTATAGAATTTGAAACAAATTATTGTGTGTAAATCTTTGTACAATTAAAGCAAGCTAGCAGATGCAGCAAAACAATATATACTTGCATCCAAAAAAAAGTGTCAGAGAAATTAGAAACAATGAAGTTAAAAGATTATTAATCCTAATGTTTAGAAAATGGTAGTGGATTCACAAATCCATGGGGAGGGGATGTAATAGTGCCTAAAAAGTCCATTCTATTTCATTTAAAATAAGGGTTTTCTTTTTTTTTTTTTAAACATGCACAAAACTACCAGAAAGGGGAGACAGCACCAGACCATAATGGTTTAATACACTGTGTAGAGGGAAAAGGCCTAAAGAAAAAGCAGATGGCAACTCCTTTTGCAGGAGCCATATAATTTCATGGTGCATTTTCTCTTCATGGCTTCACTGAAATTCAAGCCCAGGGGCCAATTCTTTCTGACAGCAGGATGGACTCAGGGGACAGAAGGAAGCAGCAAAGATGGAGGCGTCTTAGCTAAAGGTTGGGCATGTAGTCTCTACTTCTTGGAGAGTGTCCACAATTTCCTTGACCGGTGGTTTTCTGGGCTCTGGCCCAATCAACACCCATGAGAGTCAAACCAACCCCACCTCTTTCTGGTCAGTAATCCAATTTCCCTCCATTTTACCTTTTCAAATTCCTAATGGATTGGTCTTGCTCACCTTTTTGAGTGAGGTCATGGGTGTCAAAAGTCAGTGGCCAGCTTACAGATGGATGCCCTTCAGGTCAGCACCTGGCTAGGCAGGAAAGTAAGGAATATGTGTGCTTAGATTCCCGCCTCCCCTCCCCCACCAAGAGGAGTGTATGTGTGGGTAGACCTAAAAATATGCTGTAAGTAGCACTGAGAAAATATATGAGCTGATTCCCAACATGAGACCTCTGGATCACTTTGCCATTGAGACCTCTGGATCACTTTGCCATTGAGAAGTGGCTAGAAATTCGTATTCCAGACCCTACCACAAATGTACTGAGTCAGAAATTCTGGGGTTGGGTGCCAGCAATCTATTTTTAACAAGCCTTATGCACCTTGATGTTTAAGAACCACAATTTAAAAATAATCTCATAATTTCCTCAAACTCAAGGCAATAGAAATTGATGATGAAGTAAACCATACCCTCTGAGAAAGACTATTGATCAAAGGCCACTGATGGAAGAATGGATACATAAATTGTGGTATATTCACATATAATGTGGTATTAGTAACCATTATAAAGCAAGAAAATTGTGATATGTACTTCAGCATAGATGACCTGAGGACATCATGTTAAGTGAAACACCTGAACACAAAGGATAGAGTCAGAATACAAGAGGTTACCAGGGTACCCGGAATGGGTTGTTATTGTTATATGACTGCAACATGCCATTTGGGTTGACTGATGTTTTTAGGGGATGAAGATGGTTGCACAGCATTGTGAATGTGCTTAGCTCTACTGAACATACACAGAATATGTTTTAAAATATAAATTTTATGCTATGTATATATTTTTAAGAAACAAAAACCTCTATACCTGGAAGAACATAGAATGCTTGCTATTCTACACTTGGTACGAATGACATACAGAGAAGCTGCCAGAACAGATGCATAAGAAGGGTGGGTTGTGTCAACCAGAGGAAGGGGTTCTGACTCAAGGTGCATGCAGAAGTCATGCAGAAGCACTTGTGCAACCAGGTACAACTCTCACCTAGTGTCACCTCCTGGCTCCTTGCAGCACAGGGAACTAAAAGATCTGCAGAACTGCAGGTGACAGTCCAGCCTTGACCTTCTGAATGTTTGAGGACAGGAACCAGCACTAGTCTACTGTAGAGCTAACTGTGGCTTGCTGGCCCTGGTCTCTTTTGAAAGAGAGGAGTGGGGAGCTAATCCAAGGAGTTTTGTGGTCTTAGAGCTGCCAATGAGGGCAGTCATAGCATCCCAAGAAGGGTTTCTCTGCTGGGTAGAGTCAACACAACAAATGAAACATTTGCCAAAACTGCGAGGTTCCTGGTTGCACAACTGGTAAGAACTGTTCACAGACATCTCCACGAAAGTGAGAGACTTAATCAAACAGAGTAGACACTTTCATTTTGCCATTTAAACCAATAGAATATTTACACATGTTGTCTAGGGTGTCAGTTGTCTATACTCTCAAATATACCTCTCTAAGTTAAGATGAGCACACAGAAAAACTATAACATCTAACAAGTTCAATACATTAAAGTATGGTCAAAAAATGCAAGGATTCAGAGCCAATGCCATTCCTTCTCTGAAACTGATTTATGCCATAAAAAAAGAATTTTAAAAATTTGTATTTACAATTAAAATTTGAGCGACTTTTGATTTTCAGTAAAAAACTTTTTGAGCAACTTTTACATCTTGATAATAAAAATAATCTGGTCATCAAAAAAGATAAGATCTATAATATGAAAAGGAAATATTCTGACATTTTCTAATAAATTTAAAGACCTAAAAAAATGAAAACTTTAAGAAGTAGAAACCACAATAAACTTGCATACATTCACCACCCAATTTAAGAACAGAAAGTTACCAAAACCAAAACTTCCAATGCCAGTCCCTCCACCAGGGCTCCCAGTCTGACTACCCCAGCTTTATCCATCTGGTTACAATCTAAAATTGTGGTCACCCAATTCTTAAACACTGAGGTGACAGGAAATAGATCACATACTCTAGAATTTAGAATTTAAAGAAATGCTTGCAAAGAAAATGGACAGTGATTTATTATAGTATTTTCATATTTTATATAGAGGTTAAACTCATTCCCAGATATTTTAAACTATACTCCTTGGTCAAGTAAAATTAATATAGGAATGTAATAGATTTCCTTTGTTATAAATGCTATAAAATTTCATAATTTTAATAGGTCTAAGATGCCAAATGTTCATCATGAAAAATCCCCTTAAGAACTATGATCAAATTTAGCATCCATTTCTTATTAAGAAAATAACCATAAATCAGAAGTCACCAGTCAGAATATACCTTTTGAGAAAGCATGGATTATAGTGACACTTGACAGAATTCTAAAGTAACAGTCAGTACGACAAATAAAAGTACAACACATAGATTCTAAGTTGTGGATGACAAGCATCCAGAAAATCAAGCAAGTACTCTAAAAATCACTAAAACTAAAAAGAATTCAATAAGATGGGTGATGGGAAAAGAAACATGAAAAAGAAAAATTAAATTACTTTACCACATATCCACAATGACTACTTAGAAAATAAAGATTCTTGTTATTTGAAATATCTCCTTTTAATAGAAAAGAATGAATATCTAAAAATAAATTATAGAAAAATAGTATCTCTTCATTGAGATACCTTTTTTAAGTGGGAATAAATAAAAAAACCATGTTAAGTTCTTAAAAGTAAATCTCACTGTTTTAACAGTGTCAGTTCTTAGGAAAGTGGATTATTTTAAAAATTGAAAAACTAATGACAATATGTTTTAGGATACTATTTGACAACATCAGAGAGATTGTAGATAGATACATACACAGAGAGATGCATAGATGTTTAGATAGATACAACGAAAAATTTGCATGCATGTTAATAAAATAGAGTGGTACTAGCAGTAAAATACATAAATATTGTTAGACCAAAACCAAAGAACCAAAGATGAGCCCAAATATATACTAGGATTTAAGATTAAAAATGTATCATTTTAAGTACATGTATTATTGATAGGCTATTTTTAATATTTAACAAATGATCGTAACAAAATTGACTAAGCATTTAGGAAATAATAAAGTTGAGTAAAAACAGAAAATAAAAAAGATGAAACAGAAAACTTCCTATATAATCTTGACCAGCAACAATGAACATAGGTATGAATGGATATCCAGGGATATTCAATTCTGAGTTGTTAGTAACACTAGCACTAATGAAAAATAAGACAATGATATTATGTAGTATAATAATATAACTTAAGATAATGCAACCATTTTAAATGCTATTTTAGAACAATGTTTAATGACATGAAAGAATATTCCTTACTGTATTATGAAATACTATATAAGATGATACTTAGAGAGCTAGATAGGTTGATTGATTTTATAGATGACAGAATAATATATACCAAAAATGTCATTGGTTATCTCTATGATTTAAATATGATATGATTTAAATGTGATATCATAAAGTTATTAACATAGGGGCAATTTTTAGCCCTTTTCTTTCTTACACTACTGAAAAGTATTCTATAATTATTGTATTTCTTCTTAAAACCCATCCTCAGAGAAAGCTTTTTCTGCTACACTGGCAGCTGTTTTGGTCACCAGGAGGAAAAAGTGAAGGACTGCAGAGACCAGGCTAAAATTGTTTAGATTTGGGATAGTTTTGAGGAGAGAAGCAAGTGAAGGAAGTGAAGCAAGCACTTGGGAAAAGATGGGATTTCAAGGAGAATTGTGGCTGCTTACTTGATTCTTTTTGAAACAAATAAGCAAAATATGAGAGATATAAGCAAAACATGGCAAAATATAGTTTATAGTCATTTAATTTTTTATGCAAGTGAAATTTTAACACGAAAAACAGATGATTATCCAGGCAAAAAACCATGTCCTTTCCTTCATAGATGTACAACTAGACTACATTTTCCAGCTCCCCTTGAAATTAGATGTGGCTATCTGACTGAGTTCTTGCAAACATTATCTGGGAAGAATAGATACATGTCCTTTCTAGAACTCATCCTTAAAATCTCTCAAACATAATCCTCTTTGATCTTTTATTTTTAATTTTATATTTTTAATTGATTGCACACACATACACATACACACACACGTGTGTGTGTATATATATATATATATATATATATATATTACATAATTACCTACCCCAAGGTTCTCCTACCATATCATCCATGACCATCATCTTAATCTCTTGTGCCAATCCCTTCCCCAATTTTGCCTCCCTCCCCCTCTCTTGCTCTATGATTTTGGTCTCTCCTTGATTTATCTTTCAGATGAATAAGATGAATTCTCTCATGGTGATCACAGAAGACACTTGTTGAGGATGATATTAGTCTAGGTTCCTGCATGACACCTAGAACAGAATGGCCTCCTCCCAAATATAAAGCCTTCTCCTCTGACCTGAAACAATGCAACAATTCAGAACTACTTAGTAAGTCTTCAAGAAGCAGGCTTTTATTGTGCTGAGTCACTATATATTGGGATCTATTTTTTACACCAGCTGGGCTACCTTCAGTAGAATACATCTTCATATGCAGATTTTCAAGATAATGATTGAGAAACATTGCTACAACCCTGGAATACCCACATCCATTTCAAGAATTTCAAAGAATTAGTATCAAAATTATGTTAAAAAAGAAGTGAATTTCTCAGAGATGTAGCTAAACTAAGATATGCGAGGGGAAGGATTATAAGTTTCTACTTTCTAATCTTCAGGTTTAAGAGACACTTCAAGGAGATCACTCACAGAGCTTTAAAATAGCACCCTTTCAGTTGGAAGACATGGAAGCTAAGGGCTGATTTACACTGAAGAAAGTTAAAGTAGGCTATATAGAATGCATGGAATGCCATCTAATATCCCACCTGATTGCTAGAAGACAAGATGATTGACCAGTTGCTTCAGGGACACACTATGGGGTGTGCCCAAGTGTGCCTTATTCTCCAAATAAGGCATAGTTAGCTCTTAACAAGAAAACTTTAGTAGAAAGGAGCTACATCTGGATACCAGGATCTGAGAAAGGGGTTCCAAGGAACCATCTGGAATAGATACGTGTCTGCCCAGGTCAAAGGAATTTAAGAAAGAACAACTCTAAAGGAGGCCTTGCAGAACTCAGGAAAGTCCCCTACAAGAGACTGAGTCATCCTTAACTTCAGCCAGATGAGACACAATAGTTCATATTGCCAAGGAGTTCTTCACAGTCCCTGTATGTCTATGTAGTACTGGTGTCACTAAACTAGTTAAGGTACATAAAGGAGGGAGGGAAGGAGAGTAAGAGAGAGATAGGGAGAGAGAGAGAGAGAGAGAGAGAGAGAGAGAGAGAGAGAGAGCAAGAAAATCTCATCTTCACTGCATGCATCTAACCTGAAGCAAGTCCTGAATGCTGGGTTTTACTCAGTAAGGTGGGGATGAGTGAGAGAGAAATGCATTCTCTGAATAAAAGGTAAAGGGATGGTAAGAAACAACACTGCATTTCAATTATATCATGAGTCATACTTGCTCTATATGCTAGTTGTGTAAAGATCATGAGTGAGAGTTATTTTGAAATTAACTTCTGGTTGCTTAACAGTTTTGATGTTTGTTTGATTGCTTTTGCCCTCACCAAGGGGTAGGAAGCACTCTAGGCTTAGTTCTCTCAAGTCAAGAACTGACAAATAAATAGGAGTTATGTAGATAATAAAGGATCAAGGTTACATGCAGATTTTGAAAAGAAAGACTAATGCATGCAAAGTCCATTTAGTGAGAGGCATGGTCACTTCCAAGAGCAGAAAGAATCAAAACTGGTATTAAAATAATTCTGAAATAAATGACAATGATAATTTTGCTTATCTCTACAAAGGATGAGAGGTATGGCCAAAGTAGTATTCAAGAAGATGTATAGTCTTTAAATAATTAAAAAGCAATAAAGACTGACAATGAACTAAGAATTCAACTATAAAAAAATAACAAAGCAAATATTAAATAATAGGGATTTGCTTTATGTTCAATTAGAAATACAAATAATTGCTCATAATTGAGGTTTAACCAAATTCCAACTGTTTAAACATTAGATCTAAAAATAAAAATTGCTCCTTAAATTGACTACAGAAACCCTATTTATTTACAAATTCACTAATTGTATCAATACTTGATTCACACCTACAAAATTTTTGTTTAAATTTAAATTTGATAAATATTTCCCTAAATAGGTTAGGAAAATTATGAGTTTGGCTAATTAAATGCCTTCAATTACTTAAATTTGTATTTATAATTTTAATACAACTGACTGACTTTAGCTCATAATACTGTTAACAAAACAAACTTGCATGACTCACAGTCATTTAATGCTTTTAACTCTAAAAAATTCAAAATAATAAATTTAAATAAATCAATCTTTGGTCTGGAAAACATCTGAAGTCAGAATGTATAACAAGACTATAATGATTATTTAAGGTTAGGTACTCATCTCCTAATGGGCTGAATTCCTTCTGCTTAATTATTCCTATTTATTTAACTTAATAAAAGGAAAAATTGTCACATCACACAAGCTGAAGATCATGAATTTCAGTTATAGGTTTAAGATCTGGGATTTGACCAAATCCTGAGATATCTTCTAAGATTTAAGCTCCACATGTTAAGCTGGATTCTCTGTAAGGACAGAAATTCCTACCCATGTTAAAAAGGATTTTTAATTCATACTGTACACCTGAGACTTTTCCTATCATGTAAATTTTCATATTTCTAACACACTACCATTTAATAAAAAGAAAATTATTATCTAAATTCACCTTACTAGTTTCACTCCTTTGCAGTCTAAGCTGCCAGGATCCACATAAACAGCATCCTGTGGAGTCAGCTTGTCAACCTGAGCAGTAATCACCCCAACACTGTGATCACCATGCCCCAACAAGCTGCTGCAAACTCCAATCCAGCCCCTCAGCTGTCCAAGTGTATACATAGACCACTTATTGACATAAAAGTCCAATCCCTATAATTATAATGCTTATAGTTCCACCCCCAAATGAAGACAGGGTTCATGTAAACAGATGAACAACTGAACATGCTTGTCTGCCCCTTAGAAATACCAAAGCCTTCTCTTAAACTCAATAAATGAGTATAACTTATCTATGAATACCCATGACCTCCCTAGAAAATAAAAAACCCATTACATGTTGGTGAGCCTGGTTTGGTTCCAAAAGACCACCTCACTTCTGGCTTTCACAATCCAATAAACTCCTTTTTCCCTACAGCTCACACCAATGTCTTTGTATTTCCATTGACATGCACAAAATTCAAGGACCTTTGGGTGCTCTGCCCAGTCACATTTTCAAGGTACTGTCTTTTTCCAAAATGCTCTCTCCTTAAGATTAAAGGGCATTTCTTTGACTTTTGAGTTTCAATTGCCTTTTCCAGTCACTCAAGAACTTCCCATTTCCATCCTTGGGATCTTTGGGACCATCCACAAGCCAATTTTCCAACTCTTGAGACTTTATGAGTCTACTGATTTTTACAAGCTATAAGGTAAAAAAAAAAAAAAAAAAAGTTTAAGCCCTGAGAGCTAATTCATTATGCAATTGTATTAGTCAGTGTTCTTTAGAGAAATACAACCAACAAGAGATATATGATCAATATATAAGAGAAGATTTATTATAGGAATTGCCTCAAGCAGTCATGGAGGCCAAGAAATCCCACCATCTGGTGTCTGCAAAGTGGAGAACCAGGAAAGTCATTGGTGTGATTGAGCTCACATTTGTTGAGACTGGAGAACCAGGAGTTCTCTGGTATAATTCCATGACTCCAAGGGCCAAAAGCATGGAAAAAATGGATCTACCAGTTAAAGAGAGAAAGCATTTGCCTTTCCTCCACCTGAATGATGGTGGAATCCACACCACCATGAATGATACTAGTCAACATTGGTAAAGGCAGATTTTCTTGATTAAACATTGAATTCAGAGTTAATCTCTTCCAGGAACACCCATATAGACACACCTAGAAATGTTTTCCAAGGTATTTGATTATCCCTTGTCAAGTTGACAGATAAAATTAACTGTCACAGTGACCAATAATTAACCTCTTGTGTAAAGACTGGAATATTCTCTTTAAATCATAGATCAGCTATTAACTATATGTGAAATGCAATGCTTATATAGTTCCTTTATTCAAAAAAATAGAATTTTCTATAAATCTTATTGGGAAATGATGCATACCATACACATCTTATAAAATCCATTCCCTTGAGCATCCTAAATTCTCATGAATCCCAGAGACCTAATTTGTGTCAATTAACCACAATTACTGCCTTCATTGCAATCTCTTAATTGTCAGAATGTGGGTAGGGGATGGGTGTGAAAGGAAGCTGAAAACTGGATCCTTTGCTGTATGAGCACTAGAACATACAGTCTTAAGATTCCAGGTGCAGCTTGATTCTCCAAGAATCAGTTACTTTCTGCTACCTTGGCTCCTGCATGCTGAGTATTGCTAGCAAAGCCCAGGTGGGTTCTGGCTTCCAGTGAGAGATTATTTCACATGAAATAATGATCCAGACAGAACAGATAATTCTCTTCCAAATCATGTACACGTTCCATATGAAAAACTATATTAAATTTCAATTTGGTTGTTTTATAAAATGTATTACTTTCCCCCATTCTTAACAACCAGCTTTATTAGACCATTAATATCAATTTTAATAACCCCGAACTTATATTGTAACATCATTTCAAATTTCAGGAACCCTAAGTTTCTAAAAGAAGAATTTGAGAATCCTTAACTCTCTACCCTTTCACCTAGACTAAAACTGTACTCCTACTTTTCATAATCCTTTTGTGCCTCCATCTTCATTCGCAGTTCATCTTGTTGACAAAGAGAGGAACAAAAAAATGATCCCTAAGTGAAAAGTGAATGTTTTCTTATGTAATTGAGAACAAAGATATACTGTTTTTTATAACCATCCCAGTCCAAGTAGGCTCATCATAGAATCTAGCGGCTAAAGAAGATTATCGGAGTCATGGAATCCTCTTCATAGAATTTATAATGAACAGGGGAAAAAAAACAAGACAGCAAAGAAACAGCCACTTGAATTTCCCCCTCAAGTCCTAACTCCTGTGTTCTCCTCCCAGGTGAAGCTGCCCTCTTATCTTTCCCAGGCCCAGGCGTGCACACTCACACATGTGCATATCCACTGGGCCAGTTGTGTACAATCATGGAAATGCACAATACCACAGGTGCTAGACATAGAGGCTAGTGTCAGAAAATGCCTGGCCAAGTCATTTACCTTACATTATATTCACTATCCTTCATTCACCTCCCAACTGGCAGTCCTAGGAGTAAATTAAGATCAGGGTAAAGTAATATAACATAATGTAAAGCAATTTAGCCATTTGACATCAGCATAAGACCAGATAGATAGTTCAACAGAACAAACAAACATCAAAATGAGACAGTAATGGGCCTGGGATGGACAGAACAGGACTCAAGGACAAAAACTTTGCAAGAATTGTCTGTTGCCGCAGACTGGTAAATAAGTGATTAAGAACCTGATGACTCCAGGCCTCACACCTGTTGCCATAAATTTCCTTGGCTGCTTGTGTGTTTTTATCATTTCTGTGCTATCTTTCCACAGCTTATCAAGTTGGCTGCTATGGGAAGAAAGGAAGCTGCAGGTACAGAAAAGAGTCTCAGACCTCAAGACCAGGCCTGGTTGCACACAGCCTCCAAGAGCCATTTCTCTTGGAGATGCCCACAAGCCTTCAAGACCAGCGGACTCCAGCTGATGGGTGCCCACAACTAGAAACAGGGTGGCCTTTAGCCAAGTCCAATTTCCTTGCTTTCTCAGTCAGTAACATTTGATTCCTTTCTTCTCAAATCCAAGTCCTAAAACTTGGAGACACCCAAGACCCTGGGATTGAGGAAAGGAGAACTCTCCCCAGGGTGCTGCTTCCTTGCTCTTAAATAACCGAGTGCTGACCTCTTGTCTGCCCTCACCCATGGCTGCAACTCCCCTTTTCAGTCTTGACCTAGGATCTCAAGAGCCTTTTTCCCAGACTTGGACAGGACATCTAGGCCCATCTCTTTGGCTTCCGCTGGTAGAATAGATAGCGATTTATCCACCTGTGTTGTGGGTGAGGTTGGGATTGGGCTGTGACCCCAAGGTGTAAAATAATGCAAACAGAAAATTTAAGTTTATGGTTGATTTGCATATCAAAGGAGTGGTCTGGTAAATGGAGTCATATATGCATCCCTATTAAGAGAAACATTAATACAGAAGCCTATGTGATAGCACACACTTTTTAAAAGGAAGTTTAAAATATATGCTTATGATCTAAGAATAGAGAAAAATGTTTCTAAAGATAGGAAATGTCATTGAATAAAGATTAAGAATTCTATTCCTATAAAAATTTAAAATATCTACTCCACACACGAAAGTTAAAAGACACACTATTTAAAATAAAGGATGACATCTGTATGAAGATGCTCACAGGGCAAGTGAGAGAGAATGAAAAAATTATGTCTAGAGGAAAAATTGTGCAAAATACAAAGAATAAAATTTAATGGGAGAAGGAGGCTAGAGAGGTAGACTCTAACCATATAATCAAAATATATAATTGGTTTAAAAAAGTCATAATTTTTGCTATCTAACTTGAAAAAACATAAGTAAATTAGCAAACTCTCAAGTCAAGGACATGTTTTAGTGATTTATTTTAGTTTGTAGGAGTTGAAATAAAACAGTTCTTTTGAAACCTAATAGCCACTTAATTATAAATATCAAACTAAGGAAAGCCCTGGTGCAGAGAGTAAACAAATGGTTTATTATAGGAAAAAATAGAAATATTTATCAGAAAATGAATATCTTACATACTCTTAAATATTTTATTCCACTTACAGAGAATAAAGCAGCTTCATATTTATGCATGTAGAGATCTCTAAGAGTCAGCATGTAGCAAATATAATCATCTTAATTATATAAAAATAATCATATGTAAAAATAGTTATATAAAAATAATCATGAAGCAAAACCATTATTTCTAGCTATACTTTTTGTAAAGTTGAGTAGGCAAAGGTAAGGAAAGTTTTTCACCAATGTGATAATAGTGGGAGAAAATGGGGGTTGAGGTCAAAAGGAAAGTAAACAAATGGTTCATTTGAAACTACTCATCTGAAAGTTTCTTATAATAAGGCATTCATAAGTGATTTATGTCACAAACAAAAAACTATCTAGGAGAGAAAATTAAATAATGAAAAAGGAACAAGTCAATCCTGTAATATGAGCATTTAATAAGGCAACATATTCAGTTCATTCAAGATTAGAGAAAGGGGAAACTATATTCTACTTCCTGATGAGATCCTTGTGTCTAGTCCTGCTTTAGAACACAGGAGAGAGGGAGTATGATCTGGTAAGGGGGTAAGTGGCATCACTCCTTGGGCACTCTGTGCCCTCAGCAGTAAACAAAGTGGAGGGATTGCCTCTAGCATTTATTTTTCTCCCACATGCATACTGAAGAGGAAGTAAGAAAGGTTCCCAGGGCTCCACTAGCTGGCTAAGCCTATTTTTCCCTAGATGCACCTTCAAATAATCTCCGCCAGCAAAAATTCTAGCAGGAGATTCTGGGTTGGGGAGGGAGTATGCCACACACACCCTGCAGGTGCTGGAGTCAGCAACCAAGATCACTTTCTGGAATGTTTATGGATTTTTGTCCTCAGTGTATTTTTAAAGCTGCCCCAGGAGAAAATTAAAGTTTATGGAGAATATCAACCATCCCAGAAACTGCAGATGACTAATAAATACATCAAAACTAAAATTTAAAATTGGAAGCCACTACCAACCATTTTATTCTCCACACACTCAAATGACATGGTGATGCGCCATTTCAGAAATTTACTCATAGCTATCAATTCATCTCATTTTCTTTGTGTCTTATCAAAACATTTCATCAGTTTCCATAGGGAAACTTAAATAAATCTTATCTGAACATCATTGTAAACTAAATTATGCAGCATACCCTGTGTAATATTCCAGGTTGCAGAGAGGAAGAGAGAGAGAGAGAGAGGCCCATTAGCTAATAGCCTTCCTGAAATACCTAATTCCAAAGTACCAGAATCATCCTTTTTCTTGCCTTCAAAGGCCCTTTAGTCTGATCTAATTTCCAAGATCATTTCCAAGCAAATAACCTTGAACCAAAGACTTTTTTTTTTAGACTAGGTCTTGCTATGTTGCCCTGGGTAGTCTCGAAACTACAGACTCAAGCAATTCCTAGCCTTCACCTCCCGAAGCTGGGATTAAAGGTGTATGCCACCATGCCCAGAACCAAAGACTTTTACATTAAAATAATAATTTACCGCTTCTATAAAATTATGCTATATTTATTTAAATTCCTTTGATCTTTTATGTACTCTGGTGTGGGTTTGGAATTAACATTCTCTTTGCCAAGCTCTTAGTGTCTAGCAGGAATGTATATTTTCAACTGGAACAGGAGGCATGTAGTAGTGAAAAAGCAGCATTTTGATATCCTTCTAAACAAGTGATCTGCCTGAGGAGCTGCTTAGTTTTTGCTTAAACTTTTGCTCTTTGAGCGACCAACTGGTGGTCTCAGGAATGAGGGGGGATGGTAGGGATAAAGGTCTCTTTAAGCAAAAAGCAAACAAAAAGAAAAGAAAAGAAAAGCTAAAAGTAAGAGGAGGTGAGGGTGAGAAAGAGGACTAGGAGGAAGAAAAGAAGAAAGCAAGGAAGGGGGATGAAGAATAAATGAATAGGGAATAAGAAAGAAGAAAATAAGGAGGAGGAAATAAAGGGAGAGGAGGAAAAAGCATAGCCAAAATTATTCAATTCACTCTGGTTGGCAGTTAGCCAAGAATCAAGCAAAAACTGGAATCACCTTATCGATTCAATATCAATGTGAACATTTTTTATTGCATCACTAAGTCTATAGTGAATGGTGCCAAAAAATTGCTCAATCAAACTTGATTGTCCTTTCTTCTCCCTCCTCAGCCCCTTCAACTGAACAGTTTTTTAAAGTATGGCAAATATTGTGTTCAATTTCTCACCATGCCTTACAGTCCTCTTGTATCTTGTAACATCCCACAGTTCTTCAGGAAATAATTGCAGCTCCAGGAATTAATGACTTGATTCACCAAAGCCAAACCTGTTAATCCCATCAGACTGACTGAGGAACCTAGTCTGAAACCTCGTGTTTGGCATTGTCCAATCAAGAATTCTGGATCCCAGCTCATGAATGGTGCTGCTCAGGTGGACAGGAGACTTATTTCCTGAATGAGGGGAGCGTTCTTTTTATTTTTCTGCCATTGGATCCTACAACCTTAAGAACTGCCTTTGCTAGAAGTCAACATTATGACAGCAAAAGAGGACGGTATGGTTGAGAGAATGGGGTGGTTGTGTGTTTTTGAGGGCAAAAGGCACTGCTGATTCATAGCCCCAAACTCTCTTGTGTTTGAATGCCTAGAATGTGAACTATCCGTTTCTTTTTATTCTTTTATTATTATTATTTGTTTTATTTTACATTGTTATCTATCTGAGGGTTCTCCCTCCACCTTATAACCATGAACCATGTGTAGTCTTTTGTGCCCCTCCCAGTCCTGCTTTTCCCACCTCCCCCTTTCTAACTCTGTGCTTGAATTTTGCTGAAGGTCAGTTTTTTAATTTTTCTTGTCTGTTTGCCCTTATGTAAGAATATCATTTGTATTTTTTTCTTGCTTATTTCTGCTAGTATGATTCCTTCTAGCTTCATCCATGTTTCTGTGAATAACAGAAGTTTTCTTTTGTTGTTTGATGAAGTTTAGTGGCATACTCTGTTACTATTAAAAGTACCTGAACTGCATAAAGCTGACATAAGTCACTACTTTAGAAAGGTGGAAAATGCCCCTTGTGTTAAAATGGTCCCATGTCAGTTGCCTAAATTGGTTGGCAACTTGTACACAGAAACTTGGAACTGTATTTTGAGTATTTAGATTCTAAACCTAAAAAAAAAAAAAAAAAAAAAAAAAAAAAAAAAAAAAAAAAAAAAAAAAAAAAAAAAAAAAAAAAAAAAAAAAAAAAAAAAAAAAAAAAAAAAAAAACCCTGTGATTTTGACATGAACTGAGTTAGGGTATGTTTCTCTACCCCCTGACTCTTGCCTCAATATCCTACCTGGAGCAAAAGAAAGAGGGTCCCACCTACCTGTGTAGCTCTAGGCACCCACCATCCCCATGAACCTTGTGTCTTGGTTGTATACAAGATCTCCTCACTTTAGACAACAATGACAAATAATACAAAACTCTAATGAGAGAGCAAGGATATCTTCATGTGGAAGATGAGCGCTCACTTATTACCACCCATTTGACCACAGACAAGACCTTGAAAGGCGTAAGCTTCTCCCTTATTAGTGTGTGAGTGTGAAGACATAAGCCCATGCTGTCCTTCAATAATTCGTATTCCTGCTAAGTCAGCAGCGACTTGGAGTTTAAGCACATCTCACTCCAAGAGATTTACAGATAAACAGCTTCCTTACAGGGCTTAACCTACCCCTCCTTTTGTCTTTTCTCTCCTGCCCGGAACTCCAGCTCTGCCATCCGAATCCCTGTCCTGCAGCTGAACTGGAAGCACAAGCTCCACCCCGCACAACCTGAAAACACCTTCCTCAGAGGCCATTTCAGGCGTGAGGTTCAGAATCCTGATCTCACACCACCCAACCGGAAAAGCAAATCCTTCTTCTTGGCAATCTTCCTGAGGTCAGCTTTGACTGAGGCCCCTTTCTACTCTTGCATCTTCCCTTTTTGTCACTCCACCTTTGTCCACGTGATGCAAACTCATTTTAACTCAGCAGACAGGTCTGGAGCATCCGTGTATCCGGCATTGTGCTAACGCTCAGATATTTAAGGGACACTGGTTCCTGTCCTGAGGGAGGCTGCTCACTGAAAAACTCAGTGTTAATTAAGATATAGAATGATGCTCTGCCCATCGGTAATCAGGAAAATTTATTTGAAAACAACAATTTGATAACCTATCTCACCCTTCCAATTGGAGATCATTTAATAATCTGATAGCATCAAGTGAGGGGAGATGGCAACTTTTATACATTGTTAGCAGTTTAATTTGGAACAATTATTTGACATTACCTAATGTAAGTAAAGACGTGCATCCTGCAACACAACAAATTTGTTTCTAGTTTCTACCCTAAAGAAATTCTCACATACATAACTGAGCAAAATTTCTAATACAATTCCTTGCAGCAGTTTTTGTATTAATGAACTGTGCCCTTCCAAGAGAGAAAGTGCCTGTAAATGGTCCTTCATTTTACCTTAATATTACTATATCAGCAAATGAAATTAATGAGCTAGACCTATGTGTATCAACATGGTCCAAGAGTCGCCTGAGAAGTGAAAAATGCAAATGGGATACATATATTATAATACAAAACAATACTCTACATTGTTAAAGGGATATGTATATGTCATAAACTATAAAAGTCTGCTGAGAATGATGCATATCTACTGTAAGAGAGTGGTTATCCGGGGTGGGGCCAAGGGGTTATGAGTGCCAAGCAGGAGAGAAATAGAAAGTGAGATTTTAGGTGATGTACACAGATTTCAAAAAATATATGGAACGAAAATTGTAAAATGTTAACTCAGACTCAGTTATTTCATTGTTTGTGTTTTTATGCATCTTTCATGTATTTAATAATTTTCAAATTTTTTTAAAAGGGTGAGAGCAAAATAAAGACATTTTTAGGTTTGAAATAGAGATAACTGATGACCTAGGGATCCTTGCTGGCATATTATAAATGAACTTCTGTACTTTAGGTTTGTTTGTTTTAGGTAAGGAGTAAAATGTAAAAGGGCATGATGTACATAAAACGCAAATTGTATTGAAAACAGATAGCATGGACAGTAAAATAGTGATTGTCAGTGTGTTGTGCATCAATCCCATCCTCATTGCCAGTTATAGTGGAAGCAGGCATCAGCATCATCAATCTGCGTGGGTTCTTTATTGGCTTTAGCAGTTATATAGATACACCAGCAAGGCAGGGCAGGGCAGGCCAGGGCTGGGGTTGGAGCCAGAGTCAGGCACCTGGCACACCCCCAAGAATCTCCACATTCTTCCTCTGTGCTCTCTCTCTCTGGTGTTCTCTCCTGCTCTCATGTGCTTGTGCACATGCTGATGCTCTATCTCTGCACCCCTTTATCCGCACTCTCATAGGCTCAGCTGTGCACACTTAAACATGTGCACACCCACTGGGCTTCACAATCATTGAGTAGATGAGATAACCCAGGTGCTAGCTATGCAGGTCAATGGAGGAAAAAGTCTGGCAAACTCACCTACCTACATACTGTTAATTACTTTTGTTGTAATACAAAGAGCTAAACACTGGTAAATGGTATGAAAGACTGGAGAATCAAAGCTGGAAGCACATTATTTCTTAATGTGATCAGGGGGAGAATAGAGATATTTGTCAGCAAACAGTAAAGTTATGTAAATGTGTTAGCAATTTTAGGGTGACAGTGAAATGCATATATATAAAGTATATTATTTCAAATAAATAGGAAAGGAAAAAGAAAGGGATATAAAAGGCTTTATAATTCAGTGGAAAGCAAAGATATCAAAAACAAACCAAAGAAAAGCATTGTATTGAAAAAATGCAAAATAAAAATACAATCAAAATAAATGTGAGATTTAATTTATATGTTAATCAGAGGCTCTCAGACTAAATAAGAAAAAACCCAAGTCTATGCTATTTATGAATTATTTCATTCCTATTAAAATTTTTCCCTGAAGAATGGAAGAACATACAGGCAAAACAAAATAAACAAGACAACAACAACAACAACAAAAAAACACAGTAAACTGAAAATAAAGAAGCCAAAAATAAAGAAAATTGTTACAGCAATTGTAACATCCAGTAAAATGCAAAGCAAAGCAAATGAAAAGAGTAAGACCCATGGAAAGTAAGATATGTCATCCATAATAATAAACACTGTAATAAGCACTAATATTATTTGCATACATTTTTCCAAAATTTTGATTCTATTAAATTTGTCTCTTACTTGTTTTAGTTAATGATTGGAATATTAGTATTTCATCATTTCTGTACATTCTAATATTTGTCATCATATGGAGGTCTGTGTGTTATTATTTTGTTGTTGTTGGACACTAACATCTCTTCTAATGTTCGACAGGTACAAATGACAAAATAATAAATACTCTCATAAATCTACAATAGTTTCCACATTAATTTTACATTTGTTTTTGAAAGACAAGGAGTATAAGGAGCTGAGAACACGAGGACAGGAGATTACAGTATCCACTGGCATCTTTAGATTAACTAGCATGACAAATGGCTCGATATGTTTAGATATGGGAACAAACATGCTTTGATAAGTGTTCCTTTTGATTGATGTAAATGCCCAGAAGAAACAAGAGGGCTCCTCTTATCCCATTTGCTCAATACCAGCCCTCCACGGTGGCTCTGGTCAAATCTAAGTCTCTGCAGATGCAGAAATGGGAGCACAGAACCTTTGCTCTTCTTAGAAGACAGCAGGCACAAAGAAGGGGAGAAGAATGTGACCACTGCTACGAGGAAGGGCAGATCAACCTGACTTTTCAGCCCCCCATTAACTTTTCACTTAACTTGGAGGTAGAAGCTGTTAATATAGTAGAATGACTGATAGTGTTGATTAACAAAGATAGAGAGAGACAACTATCAGGAATATTCAGTATGTATTTGTATTTCCTAGAAGTACTCTTTCCATTTAACTGTTCCAAAGGTTACTACCATTTCTCAAACCTCAATCATGACCTGCTCTCTGACCTCCCACATCTAAACCACCTGCACATTGTATAAGGGAGGGAACCAAGCACAACCCTAAGACTGCCTGGATCTCCAAAACTCACTCTGGATTCATGTGAACCCAGGGGAATTGCATCACATGGCACTAATGAGCAGCACATCAAGCATTATGAAACTCTAGTTGATTGCCCTGCCCTTCCCTTTCTAGAGAATGGTGACTTCTCTCCCATGACATTCATGACACAGCTGATGTTTTGCTAATGAACTAGTTTTAGGACAAAACAAATCCTGAAGCAAAGATTCAGACTTATTTTTTAACTGCACTGAATTTTTACAATAATCACATAGACTGAAAACAAAGACAGATGAAAACAGCAAGCATGACTTTGCTTCACCATAAAACACCCTTTAAAATCTGGTACACACTCTCACAGACCAGCTTGCCAGAAATGGACAGCTTCTGCCATATGCTAGAGGAGACATTTATACCCAATGAGAAAAACTGAATGGCTATAACATCATCAATCACCACTCCATTTCTGATTCACTGACTAGTGATTAAAGTGGGTGTGCACAAGCTGGAGGAGCTCAAGTAATGAGCAATATTCCAAGAAAATTCTGTAAAGTAGTAGCACATTAGTGATCAACCAAAAATATTTATGAGTATTGACCTTGGCAATGAAGAGAAGAGAGAAAGAGTTATAAAAGGAAGTGTGAGACTTGATCTAAAATCCTGGCAATGAAGAGACAGAGCTGCAGGGAAAGGAGAAGTAAGATCAGATTGAAGTACCAAGTCTTATGGCATAAAAATACTAGGAAATCAAAAAGAGTTCCAGGGGTCACCATGGAGAAGGATAGCATGAAATTGGCTTTAGAATGGATGGACTTGGGGAAGACTTTTTGAAGCACCAAGTCTCCGGGGGACACCATGAACCAACCAGGCATGGGCTCACCCTGTTCACAGTGGTCACTGTCTGGTGCTGTGGTCTGTTTCCATGTGTCTCCTGACATGCTGTGAGCCATCCAGGTCAATACTCTTCTTCCTGTGACCACAGGACCCAGCATGTGCAGAAATCTGAACAAGAGGAATTCTAAGATAGAGCAGAGACTATCATAGTTTGGAAAGGCAAGGTGCATGTTGGTCACTACTGGGATATGGGGATCATGTGGTACATTAACTGTTCAGAAATTAAAAAAAACTAGTGTAGCTGAATAACCAAGGCCAAACAAAATCTATACTGGTGTTAAATTGACTAGCTTGTAGGTAAAGAGAGATGCTTTATTCTGGAGCCAGTCTCCAGAATCTCCCTGAGTTGGTATGTGTGGAGGGAGAGAGGGATGTAGGCTATAGGAAGGGAGAATTATGAAAGAGCCTCTTTATATCCACAAAGGGAACTGAAAAAAATCTCTCTTAGGACTGGTCACTATGATGGTGGGAATTCACTGAGGAATCATTACACAAGATGGTTCCCTCAAACTCAAATGAATGTGTACAACCTAGACACTCTTACGCCCATCCCTTACACACTACACTGGCCCTGAGTGAAGGTTTTCTCTAGTACCCATAGGGAGTAAGGAGTTAAACTACTGAAGATTCTTGAGGGAGTTAAGGATCAAGATAATATTTAGAACTATGATTCACCTGATATGCCACCATTGCCCAAGATACACCTGGTATTTACCATACAACTGTGACTCACAGGATGCAGATGTCAATTTCAAGAATGACTTCGGTTTGCTTTGTCAAATTCCATTTAATCCCTTGATAATATTTCTGAAGACTCATTATCTATGGGTCTTGGATCACATTTGAAAATGTGTATTAAAGTATACAATATTCTAGAATTTCAATTTGGACAACTAGAGGCATCCATTCCACTCCCAGCATTCATCCACTTCTCTTCCCTTCTCAGGGAAGGGTAAATTTGTGACTGGCTCTGGAATGGGGCAAGTTTGGGTCAGCACCTCGGAGAACTGGGTACAACAAGGGAACTGGGCCAGGGAACTGAGGAGGGTCTCGGGCTCTGGAAAAGGGCAAGGATCCCTCCTTGGCCAACCCTCCCAAGTACAAGGACAGCAGTTGTGGAGTTGTGTCTGTCTCCAGTGCCCAGGTTTTGTGGTGCTCCAGACAACTCCATCTTCACGCCAAAGCCTGGGACCAGACTGAACTATGATTTATGCCCATACTTTCCTTTAGACTAAACTGAACATTTCTTCAAAGAAACCTTTTCACTCATCTCGCATCCCCAAGCATCTGGCACACTGACTCGCAAGCTTGGATCCTCAGTGCATATCAGTTACATTTTATTAAAAAATCTCCTTCCTTCCACAGTCAGAAACCAAAAACGATTCAAGGTCAAGGAAGTATTTGCAGCATCAAAACCCACAGTTAAAGCTTTCTCCCTTCACCTCGCCCTTGCCTCAAATTCCTAGCCTTGGGGAATTTCCAATCCTTAACCCAATCTGTCCCTCCTTGGCAGTTGCAGTGCTAAGTCCTGGGTGCCCCAGACTCCTCTGGGGATGTCTGCTCTCTGAAGAGCCTGCTTCCTTTAAAAGGAGCCATGTCCCTTCCTAGTTGCAAATCTAAACCATACCAGAGCATGGCTTTATAAACACATCTCTGCCGAGCCAAACAGGGCTTTCCATCAGAGATAAAAGTGGCAAAGTGGATTTTCCACATCTGCCCTGGCTGGGTGCCAGCCTGCTGGAGGGACATGCAGAAGGCCTGGCTGTAACCACCACTAGAGGGATGTGCAGCCAAGGAGAGCACCCAAGGGAGCTTCCTGTCCCCTGTCCTGCTGGCCCCTGCTCTGGGCTGCTACTCTGTGCATGGAAACTTAAAGTAATGCATTGTTGTGCTTCCATACCATTCAGTGATTTGGGGGCAAATCATAATTTTTCCCTTTAATCAACTTTATTGAGAAATAATTTATAAGGGGGGAAATACAGTAGCTTTTACCCATTATGATATACATTTGGGTGACTTTTGACAAACATAGGCCTGTGCTACCACCTCGATAATCAAGATGGAGAACACACCTATGACCCTACATGGGTCCTGAGATGCCTTTACAGTCCTCCCTGCCTCCAGCTCCTTCCCTTCACAGTCATTTTTGTCTCTCCTAGAACTTCATATGAATGACAAACCATAGTATGTACTTTGGAATGTGTAGGTTCACTGGGTCATCTTTGTTCATCCATGTTCCTGTTTATAATAGTAAATGGTTCCCTTTTTAATCCTAAGAAGTTTTTCTTAGTGTGGAAATATCAGAAGTTTCTGGATGAGTTACATCCAACTAGGGACTATTGTTGATTAAAGCTGCTATGAGCATTCAAGTGCAACTTTTAGTGTGTACTATTCATGTTTCTGGGATAAATAACTAAACCTTGAGTCACATGCTAAGTGTATGATTAACTTTACAGGACCTGATAACTATTTATCCAAAATGATGGTCCCATCAGGGTGATTGTGGTTAATACAATTGTATTGTACATTTTAAACTTGCTAAGAGGGTAAATCTTATATGTCCCCATCATTAGAAGAAAAAACATGTCTGTAACTGGTTGAGGTGATGGATGTTGGCAAGAGGGTGGTGAGCTTTTTGCATATTATACAAATATTTAATCATTATGTTGCACACTCAAAATGAATAAAATGCTATATGCTAAATGTTATACTTTGATAAAGAGAGTAATAAATAACTAAAGTGATATCAAGTGACTGGATAGGTTTACATCCCTGTGACCATGAGTGGATGGCCCTGTTGCTCTAGATGCTTGGGAACCCTTGGCACAGCCAGATTAGATTTTACTTACTTGGAGCTGGTGTCTTTGTGGTTTTAAGCTGCATTTTCTGATGATGGTGAACCTCTTCTTATATTGTTACAATTTCTTTGGTTAAGTGTCTAAGTGTCTAAGTCTTTGAGACCAGTGTGTGTATATATATATGTACATAGATAGTATATACATAACTATATACATAACTATATACATAGTATATACATATGCATAGTATATACATAACTATCTATGTACATATATATATTCTATGTACATATATACCTATATATAACTATATATACTATACATATACCTATATACACACCTATATATACACCTATACCTATATAGTGCATACATAGAGATATATCCTATATAGTGTATACATAGGTATATATTATAGTGTATATATATAGGTATGTATATAGGCATATATAGGTATATATATACATATATAGGTATAGTATATATGTGTGTATATATGTATTTATAGTATATATGCATATACATATATGTATATATTATATACATATGTGTGTAATGTATATGTGTGTAAAAAAAATATATATATATAAAGTCTTGGTATATTGAGCATCTCTAAACCCTGGACCAGAAGACCAGAGTGTGAATCTGACCTCTGCAGAAGCTGAGAAAGTGGCTCATGGATTTTATCAGAGTCTTGCCTTTATGATTAGGAAATTACCTAGATTATCTTTAAAGTTTTTTTAATAATACCCCAGGGACAATTAGTACAAGTTTTTTTCTGAGATATTCCTGAATATATATTCCTGAACTTAAAGAAACACATAGTTATCAAAAGTCAATCTGCAAGGAATGTTGGGCATTGCATGTAACTCTTGTCTGTGTTCAGATACCAAAACACAGACAACATCTTAGAAGGGTTTCAGAGCACAGATACAACTAACTGAGATCTTCTGTCTCCGGTAACTAGCAAAATAAAAGCTTGAGAAATAGGCATTGATCCCAATTCCAACTTCAGAGGAAATCTGCAGGGAGTAAAAGCTGAACATCCTTCCTTTTTTTAACTGATAGTAGGACATTTCCATTGGCACCCCCAGGATTCGTGTGAATAGAGGAAAGTTAATGTGAAGAATAAAGAGGGGTCCTGAGCCAGGCATCTGCTACAGAAACTTCTATACCCCGATCTTGCAGGTGTATTCCCATTAAGACCCCCAGTCCTTGGCCCAGGCAGCCTGTTTACAGAGCTGTGACTGCTATAAACATCACCTCACAAATTGCATTTGCACTCAGGTCTATAGAAAGAGTTCTGTAAACTGACAAGTACTTAGGGGCCGAGGCATATTTCTCTGTAATTACAGCACTCCAGTCTCAGGGGTGTTAATGTTTATAGAAGGCTAGTTAACCTCGAACAGGATCTGGGATTACAGGGCTGCCTGTGCCATTCAGCGGCAGAGCTAACGAATGCATTTCCATGCTGGCAATGTGTACGAGTGCAGAGCGGACAATTGGGACTTGTTCTTGGGGCCAGGACAGAGCCCCGAGACCTGGCTTGCATGGCCTTGAGTCCCTTGATTGCTCAACCAAGGCTTGGAGCTTCACTATCCTTAAACAAGCTCAAATTAATGGACTGTGATGATTGGTCTTCTTACACTGTAACTCTGTTCTGTTACTTAAGCAAGCCATGTAGTTACATATTCGTTTGTAACTTTCAAGGCCTCCTAGGAAAGAAGGGGCCATTGTAAACCTTTGAAACAGAACTCAGACATGCTGAGTGCCTAGAGATTGTTTCAAGTAACATGAAACTGCTTTTCATCATGCATTCAAGAGGCTACAAAGAAGGGGCAAGATATCGTGCTTTTATTCTATAAGTATACAATCTATAGTTTTTGGATAGGCAAGGCAAGCAGATTTGAATCATTCAATGAAAGTCTACAGGGGATGTACTAAGTTTCTGCTGGAGGGTGTAGACGTTAGTCTACCAGTGAGTCACAAGTAGGCAAGATTGCCCGGGCCTGGCTAAAAGAAGAAGACAGGATTAGAAATGGCCCTTGATGGGTAATGAGATTTGAGTAAAGAGTGGATTGGCATGGAACTGCATGGTGTTCAGGTTTGAGGGAGAACAGAGCACTCAAGCCAGGAATGGAAAGCATGGTTATGCCCACATGGTGAAGGTCCTTGAAATTTGACAAGTGCTGGGCACAGGGGAGAAATGTATAGTTGCCATATGTCAGTTGTTTGTTCAGTATCTCCACTGCTGTCCTAACTCGCTCACTAAAAACTAGTCCTAACTAGGATCCTGCATTGTCTGCCCACCACCCCCGTTACTGCCCTGTTCTCAAACCTACCTCTCTCTCCTTTGCTCACTCAATTCCAGCTCACTTGCTTTCTTGTTCCTGCTATACTGGGACTTTCCATCATGGCACAGTTGCGTTCTCCATTCCCTTTACCAGAAAAAGTCTTCCTGCTGGTACCCACAAGGATCTTGATCTCACCACTCTGCCTTGCTTGCATGTCCTCTTGCCAATAATCCTTCCCTAATAACTCAAATTTTAATTGCAATAGTTCCTCATCTTCAGCTCTTTTCTGTCCTCTTCCTCAAGTTACACTGTTTGCCAAAGCTATTTCATTACTTAGCATTTTACATTACATACACACATACATACATACTTTGGCTATTATCTCTCTTTCCCTATTAGGATGTAAACTCAAGAGAGTACAGAATTTTGTCAATTTTGTTCACTGGTGCACCCCCAGAACCTAAAATGATGCCTAGTTATACAATAAATTCTTATCCATTGAGTAAATGAATTTAAACATATATTAAGCCCTTCCTATCATAAAGAGCTATTTTAGGTACATCAGGGTACACACACACACACACACACACACACACACACGCATACACATGCATACACATACACAGAGCAAAAGGCACTGGGTATGAAAGAGGTTGGAGGGAGATCTATGATCTCTGTGGCTGCCCTTACAGAACAGATTAGGACAGGTATCAGGAACCTTTGTTATAAGCAAAGGGTAAAGGCAGTTAATTAGAGAGGACCAGCGACACACAGAATTGACAAGGGGTCAGAAGACCAGACTGGGAAATGGAGGTGAAGAAAGCAGCCCTGGACACTCAGGGACCAGTCCATTCATGCATAGCAGGGACAGTGTGATGGCGGAGGAGGCCACTGCTAAGTGAAACGGAATGCTGTTTTCAATTTCCTTGTTTCTCTACTCAAGGATTAAATTCTATCAAAGGAGCATCTGATTGGTCCAACTTGGCTCACGTGCCACTCTTGTTGGTCCTCTGAGAGACTATGTTTTGGTGGTCCGGCATCCATTGTCTCTTCCTAGTCTCTTTCTGAGCAGTTCTTTCTCCACTAGGTAGAGTTTGGTGGGACTATAATCAAGAATCTCCCTTTTCTGCCAAAGAGTTTAAGCCTGCTTTTCTATTCTGTGTTTTTACTTAGCAAGTATAACATGGGGAATTGAACAAACAAAGAGATTTCCTTGGAGTAATCTCCTAAGAACTTAACATAAGGAAAATAACTTTGAAGTACATAAGACACGATTGTTTATAAAACACTTTTACATATATTACCTTCCTTGAATCACAGCATTTCTGTGAGGTAGGTAGCTTGGTGTCATTATCTTCATTTTATTGATGGGCAAATTGAAGCTTGGAGAATGTAAGCAATGTCTCCAAGTCCATGATACCAAGACTATTTTCATATTAACCACTATTATGATGGCCCACATTTATGAGCTCCCTAAGTATTAAGTGCTATTGTGTGCACGACATGAATTAACAAAATAACTTCTTACAACAACCTATGAGGTGAGTACTAACATTCTAGATATTAGCTGAGGAGACTCAGGTAGCTCCAGGTAGCTGGCCCAGGTGACCTATTTATAAAGTGCTGGCGCCAAGCTCTTATCTCTGAATCTGTGTTATAAGTACCCTACTGTCCTACTTTTCAATTTATTTAATAACTTAATTTATTTAATATTCAATAATCGCAAGGATTATTGAATAAAGTTAATATGTGACTTCAACAGTAAATATATTCAGTTGATATTAAAAAAAAAAAAACTGCATGTTTCTGTGGCTCAAATTCAAAACTTCCAGAGACACACAGTGCCTGTTCTACATGGGTGTTTCAACAGAAATAAGTTGAATGACTAAGTAGAGGTCTTTTCCTCTGAGACTCTATAGTAAGAGGTTGGTCTTTCAAGTAACATTGCAAGTTCCAGGACCTGAGAAGAATGGTTTCCTTATGTCTGTTGATATATCTCATTTTCCACTTTGTGCCCAGTGCTGGGTGCATGGGAAACATCTTCCTTCCATTGTTTCCCTTCATTACACTGATTCCTGAGGTACTACAAGCCTTGTCCTACTATCAGGCATCCAGCTCTGAGTTTATGCTTTTTGTTGTGTAGGGAAAAGTCTTCTGATTTAAAATATAATCTAGTAGCATATTCTTTGCCATATGCCAGTGACTATGCCAACATGCTAACTTTGAAAGCTCATACTGACAGGTTTCCCCGTCTATGGATGCCTTTTACTTAAGAATATTGAAATGAGGAAGAAACATATTTGGCATTTGTTTGCTGTTTTTCTTATTTTTGTTTTACATCCTTGTTCATATTTTGACAGCTTAGGATTTTTCCACTCAGGTTGCTGTTCCGCCACCCAGTCCTCCAGTGTAAAGGTTCCTCAAAAGATAAAGAGTGGTCTGCCACATTACTCAGTAATTCCACTCCTAGATATCTATCCAAAAACACAACACTAATTTGAAAGGAAACAAATTTATTTATTTGTTTATTTTTTAGCACCATGTTCAATGGGTGATAAAAGCAGGGATGATGAAACTGAAATACAAGAGGGCAGAAGTAGAAAATAAAATTCTAGGAGACAGTCAAGGTGAGAAACAAATTGATATGGAGCATTCATTGGCTGCTCAGGTCAGATGAAGTGCTGGAATTGAGATGAAGAGATGAAAAAGGTGTGACCATTACTTCTTGGGCTTACAACTGTAGCTTCTATTTCAAAAGGTTCAAGTTGGTCTTATATGTAACCCATATATATTGAGAAATATTTACCCTTCAGGGTAAAGTACCTATAAAATGAACTTAAAAGCAACTACTTGAAGGCAAAGTCAGAAAACCAACCGGGAAACAATAGTGTGTATCCATGAGAAGTTCAGGGTTTATCAATATGGTGCACGTGGAAATAAGAAATGATAACAAAAGGAAAGACGCTAAGTAAAGGCCAGTGGTTCTCCATCAACCCAAATCATTTGATAGATATCATGCAGTCCTGTGGAACTACTGCACAAAGAACCAGAGAGGTTATAAACCTCATAGGTGCAAATGAATGATGAAATAAACATTTGGATTCTTAACAGTCCTTTAGAGGACTGGGAGTGTATAAAAATCATTGGTAAAAAGGACTGTATCAGCAGTGGTAGCTTGAGACATTTGTGTCTGAAGTAGTAGTCATATTTCAAATAGATGTAACTGTTAATAACTGGAGGAATGCTGAGATGTGAAAAGGAATAGGAATAGGAAGTCAGCCTATTCTGTCCTAATATTTCTGAAAAGACTCAAAGAATAGGTATTTCAGCAGCTACTTCCAGGGCAGAATCAAGTCACTGAGCTAGTTTTGGAATAAGTACCAAGCATTTGAAAAAAATTCAAATATTTTTCTTAGAGTTTAGACTGCTTTCCTCATAGTTGGATACAAACCAGCTTAAACAGGTGTTTTCTTTGTAGTGAAGAGGTGGGATGAAGAACTGTGGAAAATAAAGGAAACAATTTTAGAAAGGTGGATCCAACTCTAAGAGAGGTCAGAGTACACAAACTTCAACTCAAGATTTCCATGTCTTTTAATTTTTCTTTCCAAGAACAAAAGCAGTCAGTCCTCCTCCGTGAGAACTTCATATGCAATGTAAAAAGTTGACCTTTCAATAAGGCAGGTTTGAGTTGAGTCCACTTAAATGCACTTGACAGTATCGACAAATACAGTATGAAAATATTGTTTTTCTTATGAGTTTTTTAAATTTTCTACTCTCTAACTTACATTATGATCAAAAGAATAAGTAAGAATACAGTATATAATACATGTGGCATGCAGAGTACGTGTCAATCAACAGTCTATGCTATTAGTAAGACTTCTAGTCAAAAATAGGTTCCTGGTAGTTAAGTTTTAGGGAAGTCACGGGAATAGGTGTGGTTTCACCTCTAGAAGGAAGGATCGGTGCCTCTAACCCCTCACAGTGTTACCGAAAGATCAATTGTAGTTTGATTCTGATAGGTGATCTGCATTATCAATTTGGTACAGATAACAAACATCCAAGAGAATGAAAAAATTTGATCATAATGTTCAAGGACAGTTTTTATCCAAGTATGACATTAGGTTTCTTCTTGGAAAAACATATGAATTTGAAACTATTACTCCTAAAAAGAGCCCCAGATTTTTCTGAGTAAATTCTTCCAGTCCTAGGCCTTGCAGTTTCACACCTCCATGGATTCACTAAACATCAACAAAAATTCCAAGGATTTGATGGAAAAATGGTGTAAAGTCTCATGTTGTTTCAGGAATTTCCCAATATGCACTAAATTAACTTTTGGGCCATATGAGGCTGAGTGGTAGGAAATGGCTCCATTGGACACAGATGGCAGACCTAATGTTCCCAACAGCTGTTGCACACATATGAAATCAGATTGGGATTAACACTTACCTTCAGAGTGGTCACACCCGGATGGGATGGCTTCTCTGTAATATACACCAAGCTTAACTTATGTCTCTGAAACCACATGACCTCACAGGGCTTGGGAACATTTGATCCAGGAAATCTGAACCCAGGCAGAAATCATAAAGCATCAGGTACATGTTAAGCAGGAATTTATCTGCTTTTTGTCTGAAGTGGTCTCACATCCATCCGGCTTTTGTTTGAGTCAGAGTGAAATATTTATAGGCAAGCTGCTTTCTAAGACAGAGTTACAGACCTATTCAGGTTTGGTGTGAAATATCTCGGCCGTTGACCACCTGCTGAAACCGAAATTCCAAGTGCAACCAGACCTGTGCTTGCTCGTTTGTATCATGGTGGGTTTGAGCGCTGATAGCAGCATGGCAACTGAATAAAATTTACAATGAAATCCAGCTGATACAAGCATTGACAAATGTATCAAAACTTGCCAGTTTGTGATCCACTCAGATGCCCAAAGATCTCCTTTTGTCTTGTTTGGAAGAGGGACACTCCTTTTGTGACCTTATGATTTCCGAAATTCTCCTTAACATTGTTTTCAGAACTGGAGCTCATTATATAAATAGACTTAGAACTGTATCTTGGGAGAGTAGATTTGATTCTTAGGAATATCCAAGGTTTTTCAGAGCTAGACCTGATGATCTAGGAAGGAGATCATGTTATGATATGAGCATATATAAAAATGAAGTATGACTTTCAGTTAGTAAGGTAGGTTTTACTGTATTTCTTGCACATGTGGTCTTAAAGGCAACTCCAAAACATTTCTTTTGAAAATGCCTGTATTAAAGCTATCTGAAGGTTCAAATTCTAGGATATTTCTTTAAAAGTAATATTTCATTATATAGTATGACAGTTTTTGTGGACACTAATGAAGGTGCACTGATAGAAAGATAGCAGAATTTCCTTCCTTTGGGTGAATTGGAAAGGAAAAGACATCTTGAAATTCTTGATGCATAATTTGAATGCTTCACTTTTCAAGATCATTAAGCAAAATTCCACATTTTCCACATTTTGTTTGCTTTTCTGTCTTAGCCAGCTATACATTTTCTTCTAATATTCCTTTTTATATTAGGAATATCTAATATTCCAAAAGTCTAAGGTTCATATTTTGTAACAAGGATCAAAAAAGCAATAGCTGAAACCTAACCGAAGTTGGTTTCTCTCTCATTCCATGAAGTCTAAGCAGATAAGACTGGGGACATGAATGCAGAACTTTACAGACCTGAGATCCTTCTGTCCTTTTGTTCTTCCTCCTTCACTTACAGCTTCCCTGTTGTCACCCAGGATCAGGATGACCCCTCCGCATGTCCACACATCCAATTTCCCACATGTCCGTCCAGGGGCAGAGGGGGAAGATGAGTCACTGTCTTTCATGAATGCCACTTGCATGGCTTTGTTGCTTGGTCCAAGTTCCTGGCCAGGATTTAACTACAAGCAGGACTGAGAAACACATTTAACTCCCAACCACATATTCAGTGAAAACGTAAGTTTTATGATTAAAGTGAAAAGAAAAGAAGGAGATGAGGGGAGACAAGCTGTCTCTGACACAAAGCATCTCCGTAACATTTTTATTTAATGTGATAGGTGATTAGGCTCTACTTTGAGGAGCGAAGGGAGAAGAGATGTCCCCATGGGGTCTGAGAAAAATCAGGCAAAAGCTACTCTTTTTTTACCAAATGGATAATCTTAAATGTAAGTTTTTTTAAACTTGATTGCATATATGTGAGTATATATATATACATACATATATACATACATATATGTGTGTATATATATATATACATACATATATATATACACACACATATTTTACACCATTGTCTATCCTGTGGTTCTCCTATCATCTCATCAGCTGTGTACCATCTTAATATCTTGTGCCCATCCCTCCTGATTTTACCCTCTTCCCCCTCTATTGCTCTATACTTCAGTCCCATTGACAGTTTTAAATTAGTCTTGTCCATTTGTTTGTTTGTTTTACCTATATTCCTTGTATAAGTGAAACCATCCAGTATTTCTCTTTTTCTTTCTGGCTTATTTCCGCTAACATTATTCCTTCTAGTTTCATCCATGTTGCTGCAGATGACATAAGTTTGTCTTCTTTGATTGACAAATAATATTCCATTATGTACATACATTACAGCTTTCTGATCCATTTGTCTGCAAAATAACCGTGAGACAAGAGGAAGGTGTGTGGGCATCTAGCTAAGGGGAGACGTGAAAGAAGTGGTTGGGATGGATTTGTGGAGTGGCTAACTTTCCTGTGGGAAATTCCAAAAGAATTAAGACTTAACTGTATGTTGTTTATCTGCTAGTATTTGAATGTTCAACAAGAAAGTAACTCCAGAAACCTACAGGAAGTGAGGATGTGTAGATTTCTACCAGTTCCCTGTGAAATGATGATATCCCTGGTTCTGAAATAACACCTGTCATTCATTGGAGCAGCAACACATCCTTATGTATTTTTTCTTTAAATGGTAAGAGACCATGGTTAAGGGAGAAAAAATTAAGTTTCCATGGGATTACTACAAAACAAGTTGGGAGAAATCATTCACCTCCTATAGTATTTATTTGAAAACAGCTTTAGAGCCATCCTCTTATTATTCAACAAAGAGAAAAGAATATTTAAAAAACTTATGGTCAAGGAATTTCACAGCAACTTTCCCCATCACCCCATCATGTGGATGGATGTCTCAACTCAGAAAAAAACACTGGCTGTTTTCCATCTGGGGTCCATATCTTACTACTTGTGCATATCCCTCCCTCACTAAGAGTCTCCAGGTATAATAGGATCCAGAAACTTGGACATTAAGCTGAAAACCACCCTCCATGTGTGTTGATAATCAATATAGAGATGTTGTAAAGCACCCTTATAAGAAGACTTTTCCATAGAAATCTAAACCAGGTTATCCCAAGCCCTCTCAAATTGGTCAAGGTATTAGGGACAGAATGAAAACAAAGAGCCCCTAAATGGAGAAACCCTAGATGATATAGGGAGTTTCTGTAATCTAAATATAAACAACCAACTACTTCTAGCAATGTTGGGACACAAGGTTTCTTTTGGTTGTGATGAAAATGTTCTATAATTGATTGTGGGATGGTTGCACAACTCTTTTTACTGTCTCACTGCAGCAAAAACCATTGAATTGTTTGTTTTCAACAAGTGAATTCAATGGTGATATGAATTAGAGCCTACAGAAGCTGTTACAAAAAAAAAATCCTGAATAAATGCGTAGTAGTAAAAAACTTCCATATCTAATAAGGGTAATGATCAGAAAACTATAGCAAGTATCAAACTAACTTCTCAATAAAATCAGGATAAAATTAGAATATCTCACTGTCATCAAATGCTACTTCTTATACAATCATATCGAGAGAAAACAAAGATCTAATTACTGAGGAAAGGAGAAAATAAAACACTTAAAATTTTTCAGATGGTATTATTATCTTGGTAGGATATTTTAAGAGAATCATCCAAAAACTATTATACCATTAAAAAGATTCAGCACAGGGGATGGATATAATATCAATAGGTGACATTTTCCCTATAGAGCAGTGAGTTTGTTAAAAATGTTTTAGGGTGGAAAATAATATTCATTTAATATAACGACAAGAAAAGTAAAACACCTAAAAGTAATGCATAAGCCCCATATGCACAAACTATAAAATAGTCCCACAAAACATAAAAGAATTAGACAAATGTAAAGATACATTATTTAGAGAGCAAGAGAATTTTAAATTATAAAGATACATGTTCTGCCCAAGGTAATATACTTTTCATCTAAAGCCCTGCAGAACTTTATAAGGTGTAACAGACTCATCCTAAAATTCATAAGGTAGAGAAAATGTGCAAGAATAGTCAAGAAAAATGTTGATGAAATAGAGCAATGAAGAAGACAAACCTATTCAATATTAGCTTCATTAAATGCTGATTCAATAGTTTGCTTCATTGTTTAGATAGTATCTGGATCTTTTAGGAAAATAATGGATTCGTGTATTACTTACAAAATATATTGCCACTTATCTGCTTTCCCAAGACAGTTGTCTGTAATTAGTTGATATTGATACTGAGAACTACTAACTTCTTAGCTGCATTTTATAGACCTTTGTTACTAGTGAATTGGGTTTGGAGGGGGGAAAAAAAGATATTCAGGTCACCTTTTTGAACAAGTGGCATGAGAAAGACAATAGGAGCTAAGATTTTTCAAGAGTGGGTGACATTCTACAAGTCATCACCTCCACTGAAATCCAGAGAAACCACCCTGGAGGAAGTTGGAATGATCCGTTTTATCACCACCCGGCAGGACAGTCAAGGTCATCTGCTTCATTGCTATAAAAGGGTTGAGATAATCCCTTTATAAAATGGGATCCTTCTGGCCTCACATCTTATCACATTCCCTGCCTCATTACCCCAGATGCCAGCAAGAGGCTGGACATTTAGGTGAATTCCACTAAGCAAACTAAGCCCTTCCATTTTATTTGAAACAGATGCACAAAATGAACCTAAGAGGAAAATTGATTTCATGGTTTGTGAAAAGATTACCTTTTGTGTACACATTCGCAAGAAACTAAGTATAAATAAGTGATAAACATAAGTGATGCATGTTCCCAAGGCATTTTGTTCAATCTCAATTATCACACATGTCTGCAATTATTTTAATTATTTGTTTACATGGACCAGTCTAGAGCTTGTGAAATCTTAGACACTCCATAAATATTTATTAAAGAAATGAAAAAAACTAAATGAGTAAGAAATTCCCACCAGGACAAGACAACAGAGCTACTATCTACTATGTATGCACTTCCTTTCAGGCTGTTGCTCGAATTGGGTTTCTGTTTAAAATCATTGGTAGTCACAGACCCTTGAGACCTTGACCCTGGGGTACCTGGCCCAAGTCAAGCCTTCTGCCATTTGACAAAATCCAGAGGGTTGTTTATCACCAAACCTCGGTTCCATTCAACCTACACAGGGATTTCCTTACTTGGGGCCTCAAGTGTTCTTAGTCTATTCTATTGCAACCCTCAAGGCTGTCTACACACTAACCTAGCATCATTCTTCTCAGCAACCTCATCAAAATATGCACAGAAACGTTCTGATAGTTATAGTCTCATTGTCTTAACTGGGTTACATATAAATACCATTACTATTCACATTAACCTTTGGTTTGCAGAGGTCCTTACTCTCAAGTTGTGGTCTTTTTCTCCCAGGCTTTTTTAAATGAATTTTCCCCTTGTCGACAGCTTCATTCCATACACTCATTAACCACTGTTTGAATTCATGGATACTAATAGGGCTTCTTCAGTTAACATTCCATGAACAAATTTCCTTACTAGTAAGCATCTGTCTTTCACTTTAAAATTGTTTCCAGTCTCCCATTAAAATACCTTTTAAAGTAAGGAAAAAGTAGGCAACTTGCAGTATTATAAACCCAAACTGACAAGCAACAAGATACAAGGAGGACTCTCCACTAATGACGCAAATGGAGCTGGTCTGGACAGCTCTATGCACAGGACACTATTTTATGATCTCTCTCCTCTCCAATTTCCTAGCATCTCTTCAGAAAATAGTGCCTCTAAGCTATCATGTACCTTAAAAGAACACGTAATTACTTCTTTGACTATGGGAAAAGAAATGACACTTGCTTTGCCAAACATCTACAAATAGCATAATTTTAAAAAGTAATTATAATGAATTGGTGTTATTGTTATTATTTTTAAAAAGGACTTTTCTCAGCTACTCATTTCCATTCTGTTGGGAGAATATCTCAGTTGATATTTTCAACTATAAAATACTTATAGGTGTCAGCAACCTCTTAGGCTTTAAGAGCACTCAATGGGGCAAAGTGATTCCTGACAGGTACAGACAGGGAAGTAGGAAACAAAAGAGAAAACAGCAAACTATGAGCAATAAAAAATTGGGCATCATTTTCCTACTCAAATTCCATCAATGTACCCCAATGCAATTATCAGCACCTCTGCCTGGTGTTGGTAGGTCTGCCCCTGGACCCAGACCCTCCCCACCCTCCCTATTCTCTGGGAATATTTCCATACTTCTCTCCCTAGTGCTTCCTAATCCTACCACAGTGACTGCCTGACTACTTCCACATTGCCTCTGCCTCAGGGCCTTTGCACTTGCTTCTACTGCACTACTTTTCCTTGCAGGTATCCAAATGACTTGCTTCATTCACTTATCAGGCTTGCCTCCCTACTCTTTCACACTGCACTGCACTCTATTCCCCTCCTAAATTCTTTGTCATAGCAACTTCTCACTGCATCACTTTATATAAGGATATAAGTGTGGATGCACATGTGTGTGTCTGCATTTGCTGTCAGCTCTCCTAGATGTAGTTCCAAGGAATCTAGGACATTGAGTTGTTTGCTCAGTGCTACACCCCTTTACCTGGAACAGTGCTGGCCAGGTAACATGGATTTGTTAAATTAAGATTTGTTAACAGATTAGTTAATGTGATTTGCATTAACCTATGCAAATTGCAGTCCTGTGAAATTGATAACCCCTCACCAATACAACACTCAGTTTAGTTCTGTGTCTACTAATGAATAATGTATTTTACAAAGATCAAATTGATATACATCCACACACAGCAAAATGATGTTTTTTAGTCAATAACAGAGCACATTTACAAAGGGGGTACTGCTTTGTGATGTTCAATCTGTCTTAATGTCACAGTATTTGACCCCTACTGTTTTGTGTATACTCCATCTTTTATTAGCATCATCTTCCCTTGTGCATGATTCAGTCTCATCATACTTTTCATCATACACTCAGTTCCTTAAGTGCTGAATGTTCCTAATAAGAGGCCACATTGTGTGACTGACCTGGAAACAAAATTAAAGATGACTAAGGACTACAAAAGTGGAAAACCATTGATGATCATTGTTCGCCAGTGAGGCATCCACCATAGCTATGATCTTGAACAAGAATCAAGTGATGAAAGCTGTTAAAGGATCTGCTTCATTGAAAGCAATAAAACTTACACAAATTTGAGAAAGACTTCTATCAGATACCAAGAACTTCTAATGACCTAGACTGAAGACCAGTCACAGATGCAGATGCCTCTCAGCACCATGACAATCATGACCAAAAATTTTGTGACACTGAAATAAAAGACTAGGCATTGAATTTACTGTTAGTGCTAAGACATTTGCACAAGGGAATTTTTTAATGATGCATTTCTCAAACCTACCCCCATTCTTAATTGATACATGACCATATGTGGAAAATCAGCTGTGTATGAGGGAACAATACCATCTCATGAACAGTATAATAGGCATATGAAAGACAGTTGGACTTCTGACATTAGAAGAGATGGGAAGATAAAAATACCACAACATCAATCAGAAACATACTTTACAATGGGATGGGGGAGGGGAAGAGATTCTGAAAGCAACTTGGGCAGTACCAAATCAGGGTAGCAGTCACAACAGAATTAATGAGTGAAGGAATACAGGATTAAACATAACATAGAGAGTGGTGGGAACTGTGGGGAAACTGGAGAGCAAAGAGGGAAAGGAAGAAAATGGCTACTACTCACCTCCAGTCTTTCAATAATGTGCTAGAAAAAGACAGACATTGCCAAACTTACTAATATTTTAACAGAAAATAGAAATTTATTATTTATGGAAATTTGTTTTAACAATAAAACATTTCTATTATTAATTAATAATGAATTGTAGCAGAGCAACTCTTCTAGAGGATCAGGTACATGGGCCCCCAGTTTGTAATTTCTGCTCTATAGAAATAGTTCAAATAAGACATAAACTGGGACTTGGTATGGGTCATTTAGGTTTATGTGTCACTGGGTTTAGGTGGCCTTAGAAGTCTGTTCAAGTTAGTGTGCCCACTGTTGAAGAGGAATAAGGCTTCCATGATATCCATGATAAATCCTAGTACCCTTCAGGAAGGAACTTAGATGAATTTGCTTTAATGCATGGTACATTTACCAACAATCAGAACATTCTACTTAAGTGCTGTATATGTACATAAAAGATCATAATTGAACAGCTCAATATATTGTCACAAACTGAGCACATTCCTGTAAGCTGCACTAATTGAGCAGATATTACCTCAATCCCAGCGTTTTCCCTCCAGACCCTTCTCAGTCAGTGCTCCATCCCAAATACCAGTCTGTCATAACCTCTTTCATCTGTATAGCTGTATCAGCTTTGACTGTTTTGTAGTTTATGTAGATGAACATACACAGCATTTTGCGTCTGGCTTACTTCACTAGTAGTATTTGTGCGATTTGGCCACATTTGTAGTTGCAGAGTGCCCAATCCATTGCTCTACCTTGTTATTGAATATTGCACAATCTCTGTTTCCATTCCACAATGCATACCCACAGTGTTCCACACTGAGTGGACTCTGGGATTTACACAGTTTGACTGCTAGGAGCTTTCTAGTATGTCTTTTTTGGATTTTCATGTGTGCTTTTCTTGGGTATATGCCCATAACTGGAATTGCTGAGTCACAGAGCACACCTATGACTAGATTAATGGATACAAAGAAACATTTAGCAAAGCAGTTGTATCAAGTTACACTCCAACCAGCAGTGTTCTTCTATAGTCATACTAGCACCTGGTATTATAAGTCCTCTTTATTTTTTCCTGAGGGATATATATTTTATTGGAATTTTTAAATACTCCTGCCAACAGAACAGTCTCTTCAATCAAGTCTCTCATGTGGCTTCCAGAGAAAACCAAACTTTTGGATTAGGGGCAAGGAGAGAGGCAGCATACTAGGCTCAAATCCTTGGTTTGTTAGCAAGGGATCACAGCATAGATGCTTCTGACAGTTTATCAGCCTCTGCCACACTTCTCCAGTGGGTACCTGCTGGAGGTGGTGTCATGATAAAATAGGATTTTTTTATTTGCATTTTCCTTTTAACTAATGAAGTTGACCAACTTTTTCGTATTATTGTTGGATATTTGACCATACGTTTCATCTTTCATAATTGTCTGACCAAGTCCTTCATTTTTTTTCTTTATTAATAATTTTTATTGGAATGCCACTAGTTTACACCCTTGTCAGTGTATGATAGTATAGGATACCCTCCTCTCATGTATAGTCACACAGCTTACCCACTACCAAAGCACCCCTAGTCTACCACCATAGTCCATCATGTTCCTCCTCACCCTCTTCTCACCCTTTCCCCTCCTTCTCCCCCCCACCCCCCACTGGATGCCTCAGTTCTATGGTAAGTTTTCAAGAGTTGGTTTTAAAATTTGTCTTTCCCTGATTCTTTATTTTGTTCTTCTATATTTCACAGACGTGATACAATCTAGTATTTATCTTTCTCCTTCTGGCTTATTCTGCTTAACACAATCCCTTCCATTTCTATCTTTGTTACTGTAACTTCCATGAGTTTATGATTATTTTTTATCACCAAATAGTATTCCATTGTGCATACATACCACATCTTCTTGATCCACTCCTTGATTTTAGGGAATAGTTAGGTTGTTTCCACAGCTTAGCTGTTGTAAATAATGCTGCAACAAACAGAGCAGTGGATGTTTCCTTTTGAATTAGTACTTTTGTCTTCTTAAGGCAGACATCTAGAAGTAAAATTCCTGGTCATATGGCAGATTCATTTTTGTTTGAGAAACCTCTACAGTTCTTCCCATAGAGACTGGAGCAGTCTATGTTCCCACCTAGAGTATAAAAAGGTTCCTTTTTCTCCACACCCTTGCCAGCACTTGTTTCTGGTTTTTTTTGACATGGACCAGTCTCACAGGCGTGAGGTGGTATATTGTTGTAGTTTTGACTTGCATTTCTGTGATTGATAAGCATTTATTTTTCATGTGCTTGTTGGCCATCCATCTGTCCTCTGTGGAGAAATGTCTATTTAAACCTTCTGCACATTTTTAAAAAAATTGAGCTGTATGAGCTATTTGTAGATATTTGCTTTTAGTCCTTTGTCAGATGTATGGTGTGCAAATATTTTTTTTCTTTTGGGTTCATTTTTTCTATTGGGTTTTCTAGCAATTTCTTCTGACTTAAGGAAATTCATGTTATTTTTCTGGCTAAAAGTCTTTTATTTGGTGTGGTGGGAGAGAGCGCAAAACTAGAGAGAAAGAAAAGTAGAATTTCTTATTTCATATAGCTGATTTTTTAAACATGTTTATCATTCTTTTTAAAGTGGTTTTAATTTTTAAAATAGTTCACCTATTTTCTCTTCCCTCAGGGCTAACATGTTTTGTATTTTAGATAGAAAAAAAACTTTTTTGCACCAAGGTCATGAAGGTGTTCTCTTGAGTTTCTTTTCCCTAAAAGTCATATTATTTTACCTTTCACATTTAAATCTGCTATCCATCTGGAACTGATTTTGTGTATGGTGTGAGTTAGGGGTCAAGATAGCTTTCTTTTTCCATATGGCTACCCAATTGACCCAGCACCATATTTTGAAAGACCACCCTTCCCTCACTATTAATTTTTAATCTTTATACTGCTGACTCATGTTGAATTTGTGGTCAACCAAACAGTACAGGTGCTTTTCATATGGACTACATTAAGCAGGTCTCCCTTATGCTGCACATATTGCACAAATGTTTTATATTTGTGCTTATTTTAGCTAAATAAGAGGTTGATGTTTATTCCTAAAAAATCTCATCATATTAATTTCAAACAGTTTTTTCCACTGATCAGAATATTTATAAAATCTTGTGCCACTGTCCCAATAAATTTGTTATGTTCAATAGGCTTTATGAGCATGTAATTTCTTTTCAATCAAAATACTTAAAATATTGAAAAGGACCAGATCATACATGTCAGGCCACTAGGTATATTCTGTAGGTAGCACTGATTAACCCAGCAACCGTTTGGCAATGCTGATCATCAAATTACTTGCATATGACCCAGTCATATTAATTTTATAACATATCTTCCATAGTGCCTCCATAATCATCTCCTTTTAGATCTAAGTTATGTCATAATTTACTTCCATAAAATCATACCTAAAAATCAAAATAAAATTCAGTAAGCAATCCACTGCAGAATATCTTTCTCATACTTCAGAAAGTAAATCTTCCCAAAGAAGTTTATTGCTAGATCCCTGAGATATAAGAAAGTATAACAAACTCCTAGACCTTTACAACAGAGGATCCCTACTCTTAAGCCTCCACTAATACAGAGCAGAGTTACTCTTATCAAACAAGTACCTGAATCTTGAGACCCTTCCTGTGAAAAACCAGTGTTGTCAGTGTTCACTGTGGGGGGTGAGGGGTTGGGGGGCAATGGGAGAGGACAGGGGGTTGGAGAAGGGAGTGGAGGGAGGGTACATTTACCACTCTCAGCCCATGCTTTAAATGACTCTGGCTCCAACCTTATATTCCAAGGTTAGACTTCATGACTTAGACTGAGGCCACTTGGCAAGCTTTTTTATAAAGGGTCAAACAGTAAATATTTTAGGTTTTGCAAGCCGTGAAGTCTCTGATGCAACTACTTAACTCTGCCACTGCAGCACAAAACAGCCACAGATTTTATAGAAATAAATTAGCATGACTGTGTTTCAAAAACATCTTATTTGCAAAATGGCATAACCTACACTAAGTTAGTCATCTCCTTTCAGGTCATTTGGCCACAGTGAGTGCTGTAAGTCAGGTCAGTTAAGACATGAGCCTCCATCCTGGGACTCTGAGACGTGGGAAAAGAAGGCTCTTTCTACTTCCATGGGGATGGACATTATAAAAATGTAAGGTTGGACCTGCAGAGGACATGACAATGCTCAAAATGAAGCTGTCATGGAGGAAATAGAAGAGGAGATTTTGATCGCATCTTTTAAACTAAGCCCACAAAAGCTCTCATGCACACACACAGCTGTGCACATTCCTTATACGTTTTTTCCCTCTCAATCTGGTCTTGTTGGGGCTTTCTAATTCTCACAATGGAAAGTTACTTATCACACACACACACACACACACACACACACACACACGCACACACACATGCACACACACAAACTCCCAAAGCAGCTCCTTCACATCCTGTTGACCAGTCAGAGATCCGCCTTCAGTGTGGATCCCTATACATCAAACCTGACAACTTGCTCTAACTTTGTTTGCAAGGTTAGGCTTTACCAATTCTATAATGTCCAGGTGAACCTTGAGACTCTACAGGTAAAGGGTATCACCTTTATCACCTCCATTTAATAATAGTGTTACAGTAATATGTTCAGAAGGCAGTAAATTTGAACAAAAATTACTAAAATGGTGATTTCTTTGGGGTGCGAACCAAAAGTTTTATACAAAACAGATATTTATGGTAGGATCTTAGAGAAGGTGTAATGTCAAGAAAAAATGTCCCCACCCATTAAAATACGGACACATTATTCTTAGTTCCACCAAATTCTTAGTTCCACCAAATTAGTTCCACCCACATCCCTGTGGTTCATGTATGGGGTTCTGTTCTAGTTGTGAGAAGAGCTCTATTCTCAGGGAAGGTACCCCTTCTGCCAGCTGGAGAGAAGAAAATCATCACCCTTCTCCTCTCCTACCTCCCTTGAAGCAGAGGGACATGAAATGCATTTCCAAGCAATGGACCTGCAAGGTCTGGTATGTGTGCTCCTGAGAAGGACTTTTCAAACAACTCAAGAAGGCAGAGTCTTTGTTGAGGGAAACCTTTACCTTTGTTCCTTTCTTGCCACTTGGGATGCCGGTCTATGCCTCATGCCTAGTGCAGCATGACCGTATTATAACTATGAGGAGAAAAATGAGTGTCACAGAAAGACTAAACCAGCATGCTGCCATCATGGTGATGCTAGCCTGCTGCTTCCTACATGCAATGATGAGATATCTGTACTGATGAAGACTCTGTGCATGCAGGTGTCTATACTTGCAGCTGAAAGGGTTCCTGGCATCAGAAATCGATAAGCAAGCTTAATGTATCACTGAATAAGACTAAATTAGAAAGGTCCTAAAATTCTTGCAATTGTATCATTAGGAAAGAAGACCATCAGCTCCAGACCTCTGAACCCACCCAAAACACTCATTTGTCAACTCCTACATCACTCATTCCTGCAAAGTGGGGTGTTGCCCAAACTTTGCATTTTTTTCACTATGTCAGTGTTTCCAGCATTAGATAAATATACCAGTTAGACAAAGTCCACAAATGAGTTATGCATCTTCTCCCTATCATCCAGAGACTGTGTATTCAGTAGACAAGAAAGCCAGTCATGTATATAAGTACAATAGGAGCAAGACAATTGAGAAGGTATGAACTTGAAAAACAGGATTCATGTCCTGACTACTAATGTTCACATTCACTTTTATATCTAAGCAGCAGCTAACTGAGCAAATGTAGGCCCCTGTTCTGGATGACCACTAAACAAGGTAATCCTATAACTGATCATCCAAACCAGCACACTCTGGAAGTGAATAGAGGTGCCACTAACAGGACTAGAGAGACAAAATGGGTAAGTGAGACAGAAGCAACAATATTCCCGTGAGGAAGCCAAGGACAGATTTATTTCTTAATGAAGCTATTTTTAGACATCACAGTGAGTGGCTCAGCCAGTTTTGTCCCTTTTAAGATTTAAGGCACTCCCAGAGGGCCCACAGAACCCAATCTGACAGCCATTACTGTAGGGCAAGGCTCAAAATGGAACCACTGAATTAACAGGGCCTATACTCCACCACTAGGGTGTCTGAAGCCCTCAGAGAAGCATTCCAGGATGGTGGAGCCATGTTCCTGAACTTGGCTGTTTCTAGGTTCTTAAGTGAACATGGCAGCAACATGCTATACGAACAAGCAGACTGTGGGCTTGGAAGATTTTCAAAGTCAGCCATGTGCACAGCAGCCCTCAGTTCCAACATCAGGAGGGCTCCCTCTCCAAGGCTGGGGTTTTGTTCCCTAGCAGATGTCAAAAGGAGCTCTTGTCCACCCAGCCACACAGGCCCACACATGGTGTGCTTGAGTCCTGGGCGTTCCCTGACAGCCAAACATGCAGGGCACCGCCCACCTGCGGCCACTGCCTCCTCCCATGTGGGGGTCCTCTCAGAGGTTGGGGGCTGGAAAGGCCAAGCTACTGGGTGGGACTGCATCCGGTTTCACAACAGGTCTCTTCCCAGGAACTGTTTCAACTACTACAAAGGCTGAAAACACCATGAAGGCAAATAAATGTGTGCTTTGAAAATGGGGAACCGGCAGTCTGAGATTCTTTATTGAAATCTGAATCTGAAATCACTTAATCCCATAACTTTCAAACTTGTCAGAACTAAAAATGACTGCCTCTTTTTGAATTATAGAAAAATTAAACTCCTTGAGAGCAGAAACTGCACCATATCAATGCATCACAAGTCTCCTATCATCTATCACAGGCAGGGCACACTGTAGATGTTCAATAAATATTTCTTGGATCATCTAAAGAAAAACAGAAGTAAAATCTTTAAAATACTGCACAGTGCACATGCCCCTCTTCTCTCTCTCACCTCCACATAAAATCAGCATAAGTTCTATAGTCACTTAATTTACCACCTAAGCTTTAACCTTTTAAAACTGACTCAGCAAAACTGGCCTTAACCCAAAGCCAGTGAGGAGGCAGCTAAGGCAGGAACAAGATGGAGGGAGATGGGTGCCCAGAAAGGCTTCATTCAAGCTTTCTAACAAAGGGTCTGTGGCTTGTGTATTTGCATTTCAATAGAGCAGAAAGCATCATTTCTCTCTGTTTTCCCAGACTCTCAGGAGCTCCCTCTCTTTGTATCCTGATTAATCATTTCAAGCTTAACTTCTTTTAAAATACTACCTTGTACAGGGGTGGGGGCTGAAAGGGTGGGTTGGAGAGGAGGGAAAGGCTAGAGAAGCTCTGTGAAAGAAGCTGTAGCAGTGAGTTCTCTGTGCTCACTTTTGCTCAGAGGTATGGAGCAGCTTGGGACGTGATCCAGAAAGACTGGACCAGAAGTTGTGGGGATCGATCTCTGGTTTTACCTGCACTTCTTTCCTGAGAAGTATGACGATGAGAGGATTGTTTTATGGGTATTTGCTTTTTCATGATTTCAGATCAAAGAGGATTTTTAAATTTATGGCAAAATCTATATTTTAAGAAATGTGATATATTGATGCAGTTAATGATAATAGTTAACAAATGGCCAGAAAATTGTGTCCTGTGCACCCTCTCCTCAATGCCTGACTTTCATAGGGACACGGAGACCTGAGCAAGTCCCAAATGTCTCTAGGGTCTGTCCTAGATTGTCATCTATCCCTCTAACTTCAAGTGGAAATAAAGGGTCTCCACTCTTTTTGTTTTTACTGAGGTGAAATTCAAACAAAGCAAAATTAGCCACGGTTTAAAAAAATTACTGAACATTGGTTTTTAACATTTGACAGGTTTCAGATACACAGCATCATAAATCAACATCTACTCACATAACCTTCCTTATGTTCATCACCAAAAGTTGAACTTCCAATCTTCACAATAAAATTGACTCCTTTTACCAAATTTACCCATTTCCCCACCTACTTCTCTTCCTGTTTTTATAGTCTAAGAGTTTTTGGTTTGTCTACATGAGTGAAATCAGATGATTTTTATCTATCTCTATTCTGACTTATTTCTCTAAGCATAATATCATCTGGGTCTATAATCGTTGTAGCAAATGACAGGTCTTCATCATTTTTTCATAGCTGAGTATAGTGTGTGTATCACATCTTCAAACTATATTACAAAGTAACAGTAATGGAAAAACCATGAAAAACCATGGTATTGTAATAAAAACAGATCAATGGAAGAGAAGGGACAACTAATTTATGACACAGAAGCCAAGCATATACAAGTATGTAGTATCTCTCCAATAAATAGTATTAGGAAAACTGGACAGCCACTGAAAAGGAATGAAAGTAGACAACACTACCTCATATACACAACTAGCCATTTTGAAATGAACAACTGTGTGGCATTTAGGGCACACAAGGTGATGTGCAACTATTACCTTTATCGGTTTCAAAACATTTTCATCACAAATAAAGAAAATCCCATACCCATTAAGCATGGTTCCCATCCTCCCACCCTATACCCAGACAAAACCTCTGGCAATCACCAGTATGCTTTCTGTATCTATGGTGATACCATTCAGGATAGTTCATATAAATGGAATCATATTATATATACCCTCTATGCTTGTCTTCTTGTATTTAGCATAATGTTTTCAAGTTCATGTCCTTTATAATGTGTACACATGTCACTCCTTTCATACGATTATTAATACTATTCCATTGTATGGATAAACAATATTGTTTTATCCATCTATCAGTGGATACATAGTTTGTCTCCACTTATCAACTATCATAAAAATACCGTTATGAACCACTCTTCTCAATTATTTTGGGTATATCGCTACAGAGGAAGCAGAAAGCAAGGTTTTGCCATGTTAGTAAGGGAAATTACCATGAGCTGCCTTATGGAACTCTTACTATTGAAGGGATCATTGACTCAATGTACGTGGCTTCTGTTATGAGGAACCCAATGTCACCAGAGAAGGAGAGCAAGAAAACAACAGGAAACAATGGTAGAAGGCTGGATACTTAAGAGTGTTTACGGAGGAGGTAATCATTTCTCTAAAGAGCCTCAGAAAGAGAAAAATTCCAGGGCAGTATACCCAGTTCAGTGTTTCATTTCTTCTAGAATGAAAGAAAGTGCAAGAGAAGCAAACATGAGAAATTAGATTTTATTAGAAACGTCAGTTTAGTAAGGAGAAAAGGGATAGTGAAGCCAGGGAAGCAATGGGTGTGTGACCACAAATTGTCCCCCTTGGCCAGAAAGATGGTTCATGTGGGGGTCTTCTGAGGAGGGAAAAGCTGGCAAGGTAGACTGGAGCCCAGTGGTGGTGGTAGAGAGTCTAGAGCTCATGCAATGGTGTATATTAAATGAGAAGTCACTGAAGGTGTCTTGCCAAATGCAAGAAGCTGAGGAGAACTCTGACTCAGTGGAATTTTAGGCGAATAGAATAATGGGGAGAAAATGAAATAAATGTAAGAATAAATAACAACCTAAGTTATGATGTGGTGACCTCCTTGTGGAGGAGGTGCTGTGGGAATAGAAAGGAATCATAAGAAAAAGGGAAAGCATGTCATAAAACATCTCCAATACTTGCTGAAGGAAAATGAAAGGAAAAGGACACATCCACAGTTTCAAGCCTCCAACAACACTTGGATATGGCAAGACTGAGAGAAAGCTTGGTATCCAAGATAATTTTTCATCATAAGGGCAGTTGATATTCAATCAACCAAGTGACTTCTCCTTTCCAATACATTAATTTGTATTAATGACTATTTACCAATGTTAAATAAGTATACTATTAAATTTTACAAATTACTAAATTAATAATTCATTAAGTTGTTGATGACTTCCCCCTCTCCTCCAACGATAAAAACTTGAGCTGGCTTTCAGAAAGAAAACAACTTCAAACTGAACCTTCTGAATGAGGAAAGGGCTTACATTCCTGGTGTCCTGTGAGACCACTGACATGTAAGTCCCTGAATCTGGATACCCACTAAAGTATCCTATCTCTTCTGAAGCAGGGGAAACTCCAGGAAAAACAATTCTGGGAATCCTGACCTTAAAAAATACCTGATACTAGCAATTATAGCTAAGAACAAACAAAAATGCACCGCATCTGCAAGGATCCAGGGTACTACTACAGGGACATGTGTTGCTTCCATTCACAGTAAAACAGATCCAGTTAAGATCTTGCTCTGAATTCTGACATTCAGCAGTACCATGTGAGGCCCTGAAAAATGAGAGCCTGATCTAGCATCTGAGTCTTAAACCCCTCAGAAACAAGCCTAGAGAATACAGAGTCTTCACAGTTGACAGAGAGACTAGCCTCATCAAAACTGGAAGTATTCCCACATTGCAAGATATTGTTAATCACACTAGAAAGCATACCCCAAACTGGGGAAATGTTCACAACAAAGAAGATAGACAAGAAGTTAACAGCATCATTATACATCAACAAGAAAGAGGAAGGTACCAGATTTGACAAATGAACAAAAGATAGAAGAGGCAATTCACCAAGAAATACAAATGACTGATGGGTACTGAAAGGAGTTCAACATTAATAAACAAAAAATTTGGGTAAAATGATACCATATTTGTCTACTAAATTGGCAAGATTTTTAAATATTGTGAAAAGAAGGAATGGGGTTCCCTACTTGGCAAGCATACATAGAAGTAGACATGTTTGTATGTTGCTCATGGAAGTACAAAATGTTACAAGTTTTCTGGATTTACTTTGGTAAGATATTCCAAATGCCTTGAATAATATACATACTGTTTATCTCAATTCTGCATTGAGAAATATATGCCAAAGAAAATATCATGAATGCTCATCAAATATCATGAATGCTCATCTCATCAGTAGGAAATTGCAAATAGCTTAAATATTAAAAAAAAAAAACTGCTTCTAAAATTTTTGTTGCCTCCCAAATGACAGAACACCACACTACCATAAAACTGCAGTGTTGAGGGTTTAGAAATTCACCTGGTCGCAAGCATGTAGCAGTAATAATTTTATAAAGGAAGTTACAGAAAAGGGAAGAGCATTATGAGTTCATTTATACCAAAAATGTAAATATTTGTGGATACATGCGCGCGCGTGCACACGCGCGCACACACACACACACACACACACACATCCTTACTGGGGGAAACATTCCTGAAAGTTTCCATGCTAAAATGGTAGTAGAAGTTATCTCCAGATAGAGAAGCAATGTTTTTTTCCTGCTAACTTTTCTTAAACAGCATTTCATGTACTACAAATAATAGAGAAAGCAACCCCAAAAGCCTAACAGAACCTGAAGTCTGGCCCCACCACATGGGTACGAGCATGCAGAACTCAGCGGGTTGCATCTTTTCTCAGACCCCGAGTGAGCAGTACAGGGTGCAAGTCATTCTGCAGCTGGAATACGTCCATTATCATTCTTTCTCAGACAAAATTTCTCTGGCTCATCATCTGCCTCTCCCTCCCGTCTTCTCCCCTAAACAAATATTGACACTAACAGTGGGTGAAGGCCTCCTAAGTTTCCCATTCAGCACTTGCCAGTTGTGTTCTTGGGAGCACAGCTGTGGGTTCAACAGCAGTCTCCACATCTGTGCAGCTGGGACACTGCTCCCCAGGAAATGGGAAGGACCTCACAGTAGCCAGAGCTCCTCAGGAAAGACAAATTGAAAAGGACGATGCAGGGTTTAGCCTCGTGAGTTTGGAGGGTTTATAACAACAGCCTGAGTAGTTTGCACACCTGGGAATTTGATGGGTTAGTTAGCACAGGAGTTTTTGAAAAGCTCTGGAAATAAAGACAACCTATGAACTGGGAGAAAGGAAACTCCCAGAGCTGCCAGGTGCCAGGAGTTGTGTGAGTCCATAAACCAGGAAAAGGACACATTCAAGTGACCTTGGAAAAATGGGGAGGGGTCCTTGATCTGAAATATGGACCATTTACATGAGCAGAGTCAGATTCTTCATTCAAAGCATCTCCCCCACAAGCCTAGGGTGCTTCTGGGAGGTACTGTCCTGCCAGCAAGGAACTCAAGTTCTTAGGGTGCAAAGGACTTGCCAATAAAACATTTCTAAGCCTGGAGGTAAGAAACTGGAGGAAGAAGCTGCTGTGATGTGGGTTTCCCATTCTCATCCTAGTCTTTCAGTCATACTCTGTGGAGGGACATGCTGTGTGGGATTTCAGACCAGCTGAGGGGGACACTTCCTTTAATCCAGCTGTTTCCTTTTAGCTGCCCCACTCTATTGTTCTGCTCCTGAGGGGACTTCCCATGGATGTCTGAGAACCCAGCTACCACGTGTCCTGAGGATCATTTATAAAATGAGAGCTATACAATGTTAAAGCTGGGAGAACTGGAGGGAGGAGCTAATCCCCTTGATAGCTCTGGGTTGAAATCTGGACGAGGAAAGGGAAGTGAGTTTCCCTTGGGTCACACCAAGTCAGTGCAGACCCAGTCCAAAAACTACATGCCCTAGTGCTGGTACTTCCTCCACCCTCTAGCATCCTTTGGTTTGTGGTCCAGAGGCATCGCCATCACTGGAACTGGAGAAGCAGAATCTCGTCAAAGCTATACATACAGTCTGAGTCAGAATCTGAATTTTAACAAAACACTAAATAGAGTTGACCCTTGAATAAGTGAAGTCTGGCAGGACCCATCCTCAAGGAGTCCAGACCCAGCATCTAGAGGTACCACGAGATCCACTGGGGATGCAGAGCCTTGGGTAGGGGGAAGATAAAAGTATAAGTGGAACCATGCAGTTGACATACATTTTTTTGAGGCTCATCTGTATACACTGAAGTTTGAAAAATACTGCTCTCAGCACTGGTGGTTATACTTTGATGGGTATCAAAATGCTCTGGAACAGTTGTCAAAATACAGATTGTGGGGCCTGCCTTCAGAGTTCCTGGTTCAGAAAGTGGGTCTGAGGCATCTATGTCAACAACTTTCTGGTGCTACTGATACAGCTGATCTGCAGACCACACTATGAGAACCTCAAGGTTCTCAGCTGCAGGCTGCTTATAGTCATCTCCACCTGGGGAGGGATGATGGCAATTAAAAGGGAAGCCTGTGCAGCCTCTGGGATGGCCACTAAAAGCCTTGAGGGTAAAGACAGGATGCAGGAGCATCTCTATCAAGCCAGGAGTTTATCCAGGTGAGCTCTGTAGTGCCAACATGGAGTGAGGGAGAATTTTTCTGTAGAACCTCCACAGGTATGATGTGATCAGTGCCAGAGAATGCTCCAGAATCTCAGTTAACATTTTGACTTTCCCTTTATTGCCTCCTGTGATCCTCTTCATGAGTGAAGGAAGTGATATTACTGACCCCTTTACAAATGAGAAAAGCCACCAGGAGAGAAAGCAAAGGGGGCACCTAACTGCTGACAAAACCAGAGTGAAAACCTATTTTTCAAGTCTTACTTCATTATTTTATCCTGCAATAATTAATTGCCCTTTGGTGTCCTACTGGGGTGAGTATAGGGTTTCTGATCAGATTCCAGGTGGAACAGGTACAATGCTATTTCAGACCAGCAAGAAAGAGCATTCCACTCATTGTACAAACACATACTCACACGTGTGCACACATACATACACAGAGACCCCATAAATGACTCTCCTGATGTTTCAGTGCTAAAAACATATTGAATTTAGCATCAGTGCCTAAAGGATCAAAAACTTTCAAAGGAAAGACTATTCCAACAAGAGAAAATCTGGTACCAATTTAACTCCACATTTTGTCATTCATAAACTTATAGACAGTGCCAAAAGTCAAAAAGTATTGTGCTCCAAAAACATAGTTTTAAATCTGTTTCTTGAAGTGTAAAATGCCTACAGTGTAAGCAGTACACAATAGGCATTTGAAAATGAATGCATTTCTTTGAAAATTATAATGATGCAAATCTTTCCCAGGTGAGCCATAAAATCTGAAATCATCCACAAGATACCTAAAATGCCATTTACCTCTCTGGTAGAGTCTTCTGAGGAAAAGATCATTCAAACTTCTAACTCAAAGCATGAGGCAAAAGACTTACTCTTAATTATCTCATCATACTATGTTTGAATTTCTTCATCACGTTTCTGTCTTCCCCTCTTAAATATAAGAAAATAGAAACCGTATCTGTCCTATTCATCTCTGTACCTTAGCACAATGTCTTTTACATGATATTTTAGATTATTAGTGAATAAATAAATAAGTGTTGCTTTTTGGATCTGAATAGTTAAGTCATACTCTCAATTATGAAGTCAAGCCTCCCTGTACCTTTCATCAAAACCTCATACCCGTCAAATCATTTCCCCACAATACCAGGTGTTAATCCATTCACAGAAAAGCCATACAATATTTTAAATGCCTTTCCATTTCTATCAAGTAATTTTTCCCCAAAACTACACCTACATGTTCAGAACTTTAAACTAGCCCATTTAATCCCCGGTCCTGAACACTGAAAGCATACAAAGTAAACATTTCAGGCCCAAACTAAAACAAACAACAAGAAAACATGTGGGAAGCCAACAGCAGGAAGAAAAGTGCTTCAAGAATATAATATGACATTCTTAGAGAAAAATGTTTTTAAAAATTTACTTCTATGGACTATGAACAGGAAAACAGGATCCCATATTCAAATTAAAGAACATTTTTAGAACAAAGAGGAGGTCTAGAGAATTAAAGATATTACATGAAAATAGTAAAAAGAAAGATTAGAAGCTAAAGTTTCAAGTATCTCCGAAAAAGACAAAGAAAGGGAAAACAGGAAAGAAAAGATAGGGAAATTAATAGAATGGCCCATGGGGATACAACATCTCAACAATTGAAGTTTCAGAAAATGATAGCTGAAAATCAGCATCATCAAGAATAATAATAAATGCACACAAAAATGTATATTTCCAAAAGGAAAGGTAAGGAGGTAAGTTTGAAGGAATTTGACTTGTATCCACTAGGTTATGGTGAAATTTCAGATACTAAATGGCAAACTGTACATGCTTCCAGAGAAAAAGAGGTAGGTCATATTAAACTATCTGGTTTGAAAATGGCTTTGAACATATCAATGACAACACTGGAAGCTAGAGGAACATGGAACAATATCCTCAAAATTCTGTAGTATATGAGTTCCAAATACAGCAAACTAATTTTCTAATTACAAGCAGATAGAATTATAAGAACAGTTATAATAGACAATTTTTTACTTTTGAAGTATTATAAAAACTACTATATCCCAAGGAACTTCCTCTTAGTATAATTTTCGTCACAGGAAAGAACTGAGAGCAAGTTCCATGATGGTGTGAAAGATTTCTGCACAGCAGCTGTACACATGTAGATGATGACTAGTCCATACGGGGCCAAATTAAGAGATAGTTGACATGAAGGCTCCCATCACCTAGTTATCATCTTAGCCTGAATAATTACTGGAGGACATACTCTACCAAAGCAAAGCACTAAAACCTGAGTTTCAAGGACCAGGGCTGCTGCCCAGAAGAAACACTAGGGAAATTCTAGTAATTAAAGCAATGAGAAGTTCCATGATGAGGACATTTCCCTAGAGTTTGCTCCATAAAAACCAACTATATTCATATAGTTCATATAGTTCATATATTCATAGTTGGTTTGTAACAGAAGACTGAAGCACAGGAGAGGCAAGAGCAGGCAGAAAAGGAGAACTGAGGTCATCTCCATGACTCTAAGTCCCACCTGTGGTGCACAAGGTGATGACACATAGCAATTCAGGGAGTAGAGGAAACCATCAGGGCAAAGATAATAGGGTCAGTGCTGCTGGCAGAGGACCTTTCTGCATGGGGCTCTGATACATGCTTCCCCCACTGTGGTGAGCATTGCCCTGAGTGGCCACTGTAACCAACACTGGATGACCAGCCTTTTTCTTTGTGCTTCTGGGGTCAGTGGGCCACAGGAAGTGATGAGTAGTTAGCTAATTAACAGTCATAAGCGTATCACTTACGCAAGCTTTTATGATATGTGGGGGATCACTGTATTATAATGAGTGTTTTTGTTTATATCAGCTCTGTAAAACATAGATTTACTTAAAGTTGTAAAGAGCAAACCAATATCACCTTTTATGATATTCAGTCTCTGGTATGGTACTGGCCTCCTCTACTCACCCCCAGCTGTCTGCTGGAATTGAAGCCCCTCTGTAGCCCCTCCCACAGTGAAGAAGGGTGAGATTTGCAGCCAATAGGATACTGCAAGTAAGATGGGAGGTGACTTTTCTGCTTAGGTTAAAAAAGAAAAAAAAAAGCATTACCACTCCTCCTTGCTCTGTCTTGGTCCACTGGATCACTGAGAACCCAGCCAACGTCATGAAGGCCATTCAAAACAGTCCTGTGAAGAGGTCTTCCTGTCCTTTTGCCAACAGGTATGCAATTGAGTGACCGTGGAAACAGATCCCTGACTCCAGTCAAACCTTCAGATGCACCCCTGATTGACACTGAGACTACAGTGTCATGAGAGGCTCTATGCCAAAATCCACCTATGATGCTACTGAATCCCTGACCTGGAGAAATTGTGTGAGGTAGGAAATGCTTCTTGTCATTCTAGGCCACTGAGGTTGGGCATATTGTATTACATAGTGTAATTAACTATACACTTTCTATAAATAGAGGATGAAAACAAACCAACGCTATTAAATTCTTCTTGTAGACTTCCTTGATGAAGGCTGTCTTAAGATTTGTTGTTTATTAATTAAAGGAGGAGATTAGCAAGTATTTTCATTTAAGGCTAGCCTCAAGCAGACTTTCCTTCTTGATGCAATCAGGAAAAGAAGAAAATCAGGAAAAGAAGAAAAGGGCTGTCCCCTTGTGTGACTCAGTGATTTCATCCAATATTTCACACCATTTAAAGTGCTTTCAGGAGGCAGCAGTGGTATGTGTCCCTTAGCTGGGGAGAGGAAGATGGCAGGAAGGTCAGTGAATGGTGTCAAAGTATGACACTTTCTAAGCCCAGTACTGGTTACCTTTCCTGAGTGACTTGGTGGTGTGACTTCAGCGGTGTGTGCCTCCATGCCTTGCCCCGTCAAGGAGAGGTTGGGCAAGATGATGCCTGAGGTTCCCTCTTGTTCCTGTGATCTTAACTCCAGGTTAGACTCAAAATATAATTAATAAGACTTCACCAGGACCTTAGGAGATGCATATGGCAACTCCCAGAAAGAAGCCACAAAATTGTTCTTCATGTTTAGTCTGAAACGTATTTCAATGTGTTTTCTTAAGTGTCAAATTAGTTCCTTCAAGATTTGAAAAATAAATTTTGTCATATGCTCCAATTAAAAAAAAATAAACTGCATTCCTTATTTATTCATCAAGAGCAGTTCTGATCACTGCTAAAAATAAAGCCTTTGGCCTGAGTCATAACCAAGTCATAATAATTAAATATCAAAGAGCAGAAGCTTGAGAAGGGTGAGGTCTGATTTCATTCCAGATGTGCATTTTTCTCTGAGATTCAAAGTCACAGAGTTTCTGCATGAGAGCCAATGAGGCTCTGTGCCAATCGGAGCATTTTCTTTGACCTCCAGAAAGCTAACCTGCTAGACCTTAAATTTGGAGAGAGCTGAGCTCATTTTCCAGAGCAACCTAATGTTTTAATGACCCTGAAATGACTCTGACTACCTATGAACATATGTGTAATCATAGCAACATTTCAGCCTGGCATTCTTTTCATCATAGGTCCATCTCACCATATCTCACCTCTAAGGTGAAGGCGATGAGGTATTTCCCACAGAGTAGCCAACATTGTCCACATCACGTTCATTTCAGCATCTAACAGAGTCACAAGGCCACTTCCTCCATGGAATGGTTTTAGAGCAAGGGGTAGAGGGATCTCTCATTAGGTCTAAGAGTAAACCCTATTTGGGAATTACAAACCAACTTAAAGACAACTTAATTTCAAATTTGGGGTTGACCTATCAGTGTTTAGATGGCTACGTTATTTACTTTAATTAGATTTAAAGCCAGAGCTTATTTTTAACTTGGTGAATACAAATAATAAGCATGAAAGGAAGGCAGGAGAAGGATGAAAAAGGAAGGAAAGAAAAATAATGAAGGGAAGAAGAAGAGAGAGTGAACACTGAGTAAGAGAAACAAATAATAAATGGAAGTGATGGGGGAATAAAGAGAAAAAAAGTGAAATGCAAAGTCAAATGTTTGGCTCACTCTTTAGCCTCTCTGAATATTCTCTTTAGCACATAATGACCTTAAAGTAATGTCTTCAGATAGCAGTGGGGAGATACACCTTAGAAACCATCTGACGTTAACCCCACCTACTCTTTAGTGCGTGTTCAAGGTCATGCATTGCGGATGGTAGAGCTCAGCTTTATGTGGCCCCTCCTCCTCTATCCACTCAACCCAATGAAAAGTCAACTGCTGTTAACTTACTAAAGGAGGCCAAATGGTCCTCCAGACAATCACACAGCTGTCCTGATGGATCCTGAAAACCGTAAAAAGCAGCATATAATGTACGTTTGTTAGAGATGAGTGATGTTGCACAAAGGACTTGAGAGCTTTCCACCTGGTAGAAGATCTGTGAACTGCTTGGTTCTTTCTAAATGTTCTTTCACATCTGTGTCAGTCCAGGACACTTCAGAGAGCCAGTCTGCTCTTGTGTCTCAGAAAGCACAGGCTCCAACTGGGATCTCAGGATCTTGGGGTCTAGGGGTATCAGGCCTGGAGGTCCTGGCCTCCATTTCTTTCAGTGTTTGGGTGCGGAGTGGGACATATCCAGGGATCCTGAGCTGGGAGGGGGGATTAGTAAGCTCCACCTTCTAAGCCTTGCTCAGTGAGCCTAGTCAGGTTAGAGGTGGGAGCTGAGGTCCTTTCAAAGGCACAGGCCCTTGGAGATGAGCTCCAGCACGCCCCTGCCAGCTAGGCTGCTGGTGGGAGTGAGGTACAAGCATGAATCTTATGCCACCAGGATCTCAGGCAGGTTTGTGAGGGGGAAAAGGTAGTCCCACTTTGGTTTATTCCAACCTCAATCAGACCAGCACTGGGAATGAAAAATTTATTCTCTCCAGTTGCAAATATATTGGAGAGAAAAGGAAGTAATAAGGGCCCTGGATACATTCACACCTGGGTAAGACAAGTATTGTGTCAGGAACCACTAAGACAAGAAGACAAGACCAGTGATTGAGGTGACCTGTCACAGATTTCTACCGGCATTGTCTCTAGAGCTGGGGAACCAAACCCCTGGTCCACAATTATGTGCAGCATGAATGAGGCTCCCTCCTTTACCAATGGGGGGGGGGGAGTCACAATGATGTGGCTGTGGCCTCATGGCAGAACTGCTAACACAAGACAGGAGAGGACCTGGACCAACCACCTGGGGAATTCTGTTCCCACCAGCAACTGGGAGCTGAATTCCCAAACAGAGATATCAGAACTGTATGGCACAGAACCACCAATGCATTTCAGACACCAGAAAGGATCCTGGAGAAGCACACCACATATTTGCCCTACAACAAGTTCCTGACTATCTGTCTCATTTACTCCTGGAGAGCTGAACAGCCTCCTCTGTTGCTATCCAGGAGTGCAAGTCTGCACCCAGGGAAAAAAAACATAGTTCCAGAAAAATAAAAGAACAGTGGGCCAAACATGGACCAGTAACTTGAGTGAGAGAATCTGGAGTGAGCAGAAGGCGTAAGGGGAAAGTGGGGGTAGGGTGGGGAATATGGGGTCCTATACAGAAAGAAGGGTCAAACCTAAGGGAAATAACAGCCATACAACCTTGACCAATATTGTATGAAAAATACAAAATTAAAATTAAAAAAAAAAAAAGAAAAGACAGGCTTCTCTCCATCACTCCTGCAGGGAAATAGAGTCCTGAGGCATAGCTGCCACGGGATATAGGCTTGAATATCTGTCTTCACTCTCTCTCTGCTCCTCTCCACTATTTCTAGGTGGCAGCCAGCATTGATCTCATTTCATTGGGGACTTTTAGAAGACAGAAAATTGAGAGCAGCAATTCTCCCTCTGTCATAAAACCAAAGTTATAGACAAGACTAAACTAAGTGTGTGGGAAAAGGGAGTCCTTGGGAGGACACCAATACGGGGCAAAGAGCAGAAGAGAGGTGCAACTTCCTCAAAGTTGCACCCCACAGACCTACGTCTCCATGACCATTCACTGGAGAGGCCAGGATTCAGAGGTACCATGAGGTATGGAGAGACTCCGACAATAACACCTAAAGGAAACTCAGGAGAGGGACAACGTACTGAAACTGATGGGCCATGAGTCCAGGGGTCACTTAAACTTTGGGGCAACATAAAATGCAGTATCAGGTCTTGTGTGCCAACCACCTGGTTGGCGACCTGCACTGGGGAGCCTGGTCACAATAGCAAGCAACAGCTGGCCTGTAGTCTGCTCTGCACTCACTGAATTATGCATTATGTTGCAGTGTACATCCACCTGCAAGAGGTGCTGGGTGACCTGGCAGTGGCCCTCTTGGCACCTTAGCCACTCTCTGGGAAAGAGCAGATATTTAATGACTATGAGTGGGTTTTCCATCACTAAAGAGTGACAAGATAGAGGAGGGGGCTTGCAGTTGGATGTAGGTGATTTAAAGAGAAGGACCAGGATCTATTGGAGATGGAGGTTTGTACTCTAGCCATTGAAAACCTTTTTCATATCCCAGACACAAAATGATCAACACTTCCCTACAACTCTAGCTAGCAGAGGCAGGGTCCCTGACAAACAGACACACAACAGAAGGCACTAGGGATGGTTCATTAGCTCTCACTCCCAGAGAAGGAGGGCAGCGGGCTTATTAATGTGACTCCACCTGGTATATTTAAGGCCAGCCATGCCCCACTGAATGCCATCAACTGGGATAAAGGTGGAAGGCCATCTCCCATGAAAGCCATTCTTTGTCAGGGAGTTGCCCATTTCCACTGTCCTGCAGTGCACAGGCTACTATGCACCCTGAGATCCAGGACGGATACCGTCCTGCTTAAGAGCAGCAAGACCTCTGGTCTTTGACCCATACAAATCTCAATTAGCCAAGAGTGTTCAACTGTGTCCAGGCTTTGTCTTCCTTCAAAACACCTAATTGTGTGAAAACCACATTCCTTTGAACCACGGCTCCCACCTCCATGATCTGACCATCCCACCCCCCAGCCTCTCCCAAGGGCATCTCTAGTTTTGTTTCTTCTCTTAATGAACTGCGCCAATCATTAAGGAAATTCCACAGAAACATTATTACTCTTGGCGATCTTTCACTCATTAGCCAGTGAGCCAAGCAAATGTCCCCATTTATAGCAGCTTCCAACTCCCAAGTCCAGCCAGGCACTTCAAGATCCCATCAGCTTTCCCATCCACCCTGCTGAGAAAATACAGTCAGGCAAATGCTCAAGAAACATAAAGGGATGTTAATATTGTACCAAATAGCAGTGAGCCAACCTGCCAGCCAATGATTATGCATCCGTTTCCTCACTCTGGGTCTCTTTCTCCTAACCTCTGTGGAATAAGTAATTAGAGGTAAAGTCACATAATCCAGAGCAAACGTTAGAGATTCATTTGGATTCCCCAATGGTGAACACTTCGGAATGCACGCATGCTGTTTTGTTGATGTGATTGAATATCCTTTTCAACAGTATCTGAGCTTTGGCAAGAGGATGGGCATGATAGGAAATTAAGCTAAGATCTCATTATGGTGACTCACTTATTCGAATGAGACATCATCCTTGAAGTTGCAACTGTGACCCTGTTGACAACAGCAAGGCAGAGTTCCAGTGGGTGACGGGCAGTCCCCCAGGAAGGAGACACTAGATCTGCTCTGACTACAACATCCAGAAAGTATCTCCTCTAAGTTGAGCCAGGGTAGGTAATGTCCAAACTCTCAAATTCACATTAGACTTTCGAGGGAAAAAAAGTGCATTAAAATTTTCTAGTCACATTCATTATAAAGAAATCAAAGTAAGATTAAGAATAAGCTAGCTTTCCTTTTGTTCCTTATGCCACTTGTCTTGCTTCTTACAAAACAACATCAGACAAATGAACTCCCCACTGAATAAGCAGACGTGGAATGACACTGGGTAAAGGAAAACAGCAAACACTGATTTTGAAAATTCACATTAGATCACTTTGCCTTCATTGTCTGCCCTTTTATGTAAAGCAAGCAACTCCTTCTTTTGTTTGCTCTAGCTTGGGATGTAAATGTTGCTAGTTTACTTCATCAGCAGAAAAGAGAGTTCATCTAAACTTTGGATGTTGGAATTTAAGCTGCTTTGCTCTAGTGGGTCAACTCTTTTACTTATTTACCCAATGGGTCCTCACTGGATATGGGCTGAAGCAAGGTGGCTTAAAAAATGCAAAGGTGACACAGTAGATGAGAAGTGTGTGGCAGGAGCTCCTGGCTACACCCTGCAGAGGGCCCAAACAGGATCAGACCAGGATGAGGTTGCTGCAGTAGGACCTTGAGGAGGTCATTCCTGTCAACCAAACCTTCACACAAACTATCCCCGGGGAGTGGCACACCACAAAGAACCCAAGCCTGTCAGAACATCCAGAATGGAAGGCAGGTCGACTTGCTGCTCCTGAGTACAATATCCACCTCTCTTTTACCGTTTTGGAGCATTTGCCTGACCACTTTCTTGGCAAGGTGAATGGGAAGGCTGCTGGGATCTTGAAGTGTCCACCTAGATTTGGGAGTTGGAAGCTGCTACAAGTGGGGTCAGCTGGTGGTCTAGGTTTTCAGGAAGGTCAAGAAGGGAGCAAAGCAGGGAGAGAGTTAGAACTGCATGTGTCTTGGAAGTGAGCACCTGTCCTGCTTAGAATTTTCAAGGCTTCAAACCTTCTAGAGACAGTAACTTCAAGATGACCTGGGTGCCTAATGGAAATGCATACTCTCAGGTCCTACCTCAAGCCTCTAAATAAGAACCTGTCTTTGAAAGTGATTCTCATGCACATTAGAGTTTAAGAGACACTGATCTGGAACACAGCTGCATTAAAAAAACAAAAACAAAAACAAAAACAAAAAAAAACAAACCCAGAGCTGGGTGCCTAGAGAAATAAATAGAAGAGAAAATGGTGGGGGGGGGGGGGATGTGCCAGTATGGTGCCTATTAAAGGATGTGCAAGGAAAAAAAAAGAGGTTGATAATAGAATTCATTTACTTAGTGGGACATCAGTAGTTGCTTTCTTCACATCTATTGCTTCTTTTTTTTTTTTTTTTATTTTCAGACAGAACATATCCACCAACACTCATTCACTGTTCACTGTTCCTGCACATGAAAGTTTTACAGAAACCCCCCAGCCTTGCTCTCCTGCCTGTAGTAGCTTCTTGACAAACTACCTGCAGATCTGTCCCCCCAGATGTATTTCCCACAGCCCCACAGCTCTCCCCATTGGCTACCAAGGCTGCTAGTTAAACTGGCAGATTAAACTCATGCACTTATTCCCTCTCTCTCTCTCTCTGGAAATGTTATTTAATGGATCAAAAGTGTTTTGTGTGTGTGTGCGTATGTTTAATGTACAAACATATGAAGACAAAATCAGCAGGAAAGTTTCTGGAAGACAAAGAGCACAGAAAGAGTAACTTATCTGAGAAGTTTTGGAGCAAGACACTAGCTCACTAGGCATAGATGTTCCTGCAGCAATAACGGGAAAATTGAAGAGACACCAGGATCACTAGAAGGTGAGGGGCCACAATCACATGGGCCCCTCCAACCACAGGCCTCCCAGAGAACGCACCCACCCAACAGGGACTCAACAGTGGGTATCAGAGAAGCTGAACCATAAATGTTTCTGAAACCAGGGTCCAGGCAAAGGGCAGGACAGGAACCAGGGGCAGGACTGAAAAACAGACCCATTGAGGCAAAAATTTCCTTACTGACTAATGAAACTCTAGGCTCCCTATTTTCAGAAAACAGAAAGCCAAGTCTTTGCCAAGAGAAAGGAGAACAGAAGATTCTTCTCTGGAGATGCTGAACAGTTTCACGGATAAACACCTGCTATTGAACAATCCAAAAGCAGGTTGCCAGCCATGGCCTGGTGGAGGCATCTACCAGCAAGAGAACAGAGAGCCCCTGACAGCTTTTGTGCCCAAGCTGTTGAATTGTGATGAATAAACCAGGATAACTCAGGTTTGAGGAAGACTAAAGTAAGGCCAAAGTATGAAGAAAATTTTAGAAAATGAAAAACTCAGAATAAAAAGACACCATAAGAGGGCATATAAAACTTATGGGAAAAAACTATTTTGCTCTCATAAAAAAGATTGTCTCCATAAACAATAAGAGGATTATGAAGGAAACAAGAGATAAAGTTAGAGAACAAGAAAATATAAAATATTTTAAAACAAAGAGTCAGCATTTATTAAAACGCAGAGAAGGGCCAGAAGGCAAAGTTGAAACAGTCTCTCCTAAAGTAAACAGATAAAATAGCTGGCTAATAGAAGGGGAAAAAAGAAAAAGAAAAACCTGGAAGTTTCATTCAGAAACTCAATATTTTACAGTAAAGAGATTGAGGGGGAAAATGAACAAAAGAAAGAAAATGGGAAAGAAAAAAAGAAGACAAAATGGGGGAGGGGAGAGGAGAGAAGGAGAGCTAGAGGACAAAGGTCTTCAAATAAAAAAGCTCCACCACTCTCCTCCATATGATGAATGGAGAAAGGTGCAAACCAAGTGACAAAAATAATGAGAAGATCTTAAAAGGGAGTAGGCAGAGGCCATAGATCAAAACAGCATAACCATTTTCAAAATTCCAGAGGAAAATTATTTTCATTCAAATATTATACACTCAACCAAACTATTAATATGTGTAAGAAGACATTTTCTGAGAGTGAAGGAATCTAAAAATATACCTCCTGCAAGTCTTTTTTTTCCCCAGGAAGTTACAAGAAGATGCACTCCATCAAAACAAGACTGTAAACCAAGAGAGGAAACTGAGGGACCAGAGAAAGGGCTGTTAACAGAGGGCTCAGTAGAGGGAAACCCCAGAGCAATGAAGGACATGCTAAGATGACTCCAGACCACAGGACACACAGTCCAGACTGCAGCGGAAGGGTGGAGAACCCCCAAGGAAAAAAAAAAAAAAAAAAACAGAAACGTCTGAATTATCTGATCTATTCAGAACAGATTTTTGAAAGATTTATTAATTCCAAGGAAAGGGAAATGTTGTAAAAGGAAAAATACAGATGACTAGTAATAGCACCATATTTTGCAGAGGCCAGATTTACATAAATATATAGAATTCTAAAAATGAATAATGATTTCATAAAAAAAGTCATAAATTTATGTGGGGAAGGGTATGAGCGTGTTTAGGGCAAGTTTGGGACATGGTACAGGGCAAGCAGCACTGAGTATAAAATAACTAAATCTTTGTGTGATAGCAGTAAATAATTTCTAAATTACCAAACCAAAGAGCCATGTAAGTATATATTTAGAAATACAGAGGAAGGAACAATTAAAAGAACTGAGAGATTTTATTTCTGAGGATCAGGCCTATGAGGCAGGGAAAGGTAACTGAAGAGATAACTGTTTTTCTACTAAGTCTCCAAGTTTTACTTGACTTCAAATTTATGAAACTAGATAGCTTTGCTCAAATGAAGATTCACTTAAAGGATGAGAAAGTGGGGGAACAGAAAAAGAAAAAAAGAGAAAAGAAGAATACAGAAATATCTCTGTCTTAAAAAATAAAGTCTAAGACTCTGGGTTAGATGACAAAATGATTATAAACTTCCAGCTGTGTCCTCCAGATACCCATGGAAACACACCAGCAAACAGAAAAACACAGTGAGAACACTGTGACTTCAAGGGCCAGTCAGGAGAGACTGTCCATATGTGACACCACAAGGAATTTCTGCTGAACAAAGTACAAACAGATTAGGACATACAGATTGTCACCTTCTGGCTCCAAAGTGCCTGTCATTCAAAAGTGCAACACTTAAAAAGAGTGGAGCAAAGTGAGACATACAACTGGCCTTTCACCCCCTATCACATGGTTTTCTGCTCCAGTGGGCTACATCCTCTGGAGTAATATGAGGGTTCAGTCAAACTTTCCTCCATATTCCAAGGAGTTCTCCAGTTTTATTGAATCCTATGTTGGAGAAATTCCCCAGTGTATTCAGCATATAGAGGACCATGTCCTCTATTTCCCACTAGACTTTTTTTTTTTTTTGCAATATTCCTGTGATCATAGCTCTTAAAATTTAGAAAGTGTGATAAAAATCAGGGGCAGATGATAAGGTCACTATTCAAAGTTGGTGGTCTTATAGGTGATCACCCCTTCTCTTTGGATAACTCCTTCAACTTTAGTGCACCTTCCACCAGTATCTGATGGAATCTTAGCTTCTCCACTTGGTATCTTAAGAAATCACCTCACCTCTCCTCATGGTTTCTTTACCTGTGAAATGGAAGATAAGAAAATAGCAACCTCTTGAATTGTTAGGAATAAGAGACTTGATATACTTTAATCATCTGAAATGTGGGCGAGGGAAAGAGAGGGAGGGAGGGGGGAGTAGAAAGGAAAGGAGGAAGGAACAACATAACTGGAACAAAAGGACATTTCATCAATAAGGTAAGTTTTATCAAAAATACAACTTCTACTAGAATTAGAAATGTGCCCAATTCTCACTCACACTTACTCCCTTCACTGTTCAGATAAACATCCCCACAGACCTTTATTTTTAAGTTTCACTGAAAAAGTCCCTGTTATAACAAATCCCCTGGTCTTCTTTACTAGTCTAAGTTCCTCTCAGCCTGCAAGATCTATCTTCATGATGTGGGTCTAAATTTCACTGGTCAAAAGTGGTGCCTCAGACAGGATGAGGAAATGCCCCACTCTGAACTGAAACACCAGCTCTGGTAACTGCCTCAGTAGTTTAAAGGGCAAGGTAGTTTCCCAAGAACAGAGAGGCAAGCTGGAAGAACAATGAATGAGTGACCAAGATGAGCAAAGCAAGAGAAGCTACATGTCTGAGACCCACTGTCAAACTAGGCATGCAAATAAAAGACCTTTCAACACTCCCTGCTCTCATAGGAAGGCCATCCAGCATCACCCTCACAGAGAAAAATGCTGACAAAACAATACAACAAATACTCTGACATGGGACATCCAGTTTTCAAAACACTCTGTCCTCTCATTCACTCTTCACAAATGCTCTGAAAATCATTTGGGCTGATGTTATATCCACTGTACAGTGAGAAAGTGGAGATTAAAAAGATCAGATGACTTGCTTACACTCCTATGGCAAGTAAAAAGCAAAGACAATAAAACAAGAGGATTTGATGCAAATCCCAGTCTCCGATAGTATCCTGCCATGAAGGCAAATCAATGTAGCCTGGTGCAAAGCACTACAATGGAAAACAGCTCCAGCATTCTGATAAAGGAATATCCTCCATCTGGCTGGGCAGCTTCCCCTTGTATATTGAGAGGAAAGTACCATGTGTCAAAAGGCACCTGGACAGTAGTCCTTGGACAGTGCTTAGGGGCTGGAAGACACCTGCCTGACTGAAGAGGTTCCCTGCCTGTTGGAGTTCCCCTAAAAACATGAGGTGGACTCAATCACCTCATGCCATATGGAACTCATTTTCCCAGAAGCTCACATGAGTTGAGTATTAAAAGGTTATAGAAGGTTTTGAATTATGAGATGTTCAATTGATCCAAATTGGATTATTAAGAGAGGAACCAGGGTACATAGTGTTTTCCCCTTGTGTTTGAAGATGATGCTGAGAAAAGGAACTGCAAACCTCAATCCTCAGAAGACTTGATATGGATGAATCCAGAGTGAGGTTTTCAGTCCTCTCCTGTAGATCAGTTCTGTGGTTTTGATAAACAATTCCCCATAGAACAATCGCAATGTATTGGCATTGTGACAATGCTAATGTCAACGAGAGCATCCCAATCATGTGCCTTCTTTCATTCCACTCCCAGCTTAAGTCTTACAATCTTTGGAATTGATTTCTGGCTAATTACAATAAAAAAGACAAAGTCACATTTTTTCAGCAAGCTATGCTATCTCCTGTACAATTATGGCTTGCATCCTAGTAAAGATCCTTACCTCTAATGAGGCTAGTTTCATTATTATTTCAGAGATAATCTAAGTATAATTTCCTTTGCAAAAAAAGACGCTTTTGCATTTTTTTTGAGCAAAGGACAACTAAGAAGAAAAAGGTTCAGTAATAAAGGTTGTAGGAAAAGAGTAAATAGTTTTATCCACAAGGTAAACAAAAATAGTGGAGAGCATGAAAAAAAAATAGCCTCACCCATCATGTGTCTCAATGAATATAACAAAAGGGAAATTAAAATTCACTTAATGGAAAATTGAAAGTGAATGAGAAGAAGGAAACTTGACAGAGTAGGGAAACGGGACAGATAATAAGTACCTTGAAGAAGAAAAAGATCAAAATTTGAAGTTGAAATCAATCACTCAATGGGCAGTATTAAAGCCCCGAAAGAAGGACTGAGCCTAGAGTGAAGGAAGAAGTTATCGGGTAGTTAGTGGGACTCAGAGGCCCTCACCACTGAGGCTTGTGGGAGAAGTCGCCGGAGTTCCACCCTAGATAGCAAAGAATGCAGCCATTAAATGTGCGCCTCAGTCCAGACATTCCTCCCTGCCATCTCCCCCATAAAACCCTGTACATTCTTATTTTCAAATTATCTCTCTATTAAGTATGTCTGACACACACCAAGCAGGCTCCCTGGATGGCCACAATCTAGAATAAACAGTGGTGAGGAAGGCACCAAGATAGTGCTTCATCTTAATCACCAAAGGCTTTCAGGGTCCTTGTTACTTGCTATCAGCAGCCACCAAGTGAGAGTCATGTCTGGCCCAGTTAATCCCTCCCTTGACATGAGGTAGGTTTCCCAAGTACAAACTGTAAATCTTTGCCATTCCTCCCCCAGACTTCCAGCTCATTAGAGCAGTTAAAGATACATGGAGCATGTAATAATGGGTCATCAGCCACTCACCCCTCAGCTGGACCCAGTCACTATCTAACTGCACTGTAGGGGGGTAGGGGAGGCGTGCTTCTGAGCATTCCAGTACTCAGAGATGTCCCCCGGACATGGGGGCATGTAGCTCAGACAAGATGAAGGATGACTGCAACTCTGCATAACGCAAAAACATTCTTCAGGGTTCAGCAAGACTCCCTGCTCCCCACTGGAGAGAAGCCAAGAGCAAGTATCTTTCCTCAGAAAGGAGGAGGGGAGAGGCTCTGAAAAAAATTGGCTCAGAATCCTCAGAGTGGGAGAGGACTAAATCTCTTGTAATCTGTCCATAGGAGATATAGCAGCTTGTTCTGCCATTCTATTTCCCAGCCACCCAGAACAGAACGCCTGCCGTCCCTCTCCAGCTTATCTGTGACTCTTTCTCCCTCGCCACGGCCTCCTGCAAAAGTATCCATCCTGCACTCTCTCCAAGTTCAGCATCCCAGCCTCTGTTGAGCTTCATGATCTCTCACTGACACAACGGCCATCGCTTTCTGTTGGTACCTTTCTGCACTCACCTTCCACTACACCCATTCATCCTTCCTGCTCATGCCTCGCTAAGACAGAGCTTTCCTCCCTTCCCAGATAACCTTGACAGTGGTGGCTCCTCTTTACCTGTTTTTAAAATCTGAACACTTTATTCTAGCACCCAAGGCTCCCCAGATCCTGGCCCCTGATTCATCTCTCTCATAATTTCCCCGGATATAGTTCATCCCAAGTTAAGAGTTGTGCTCAGTTTCCTGCCTTTCAGCTTCCGTGCCTCTGTCTTGCTTTGTTTTCCATCTGGAGCTGTCTGTCCAGTACAGTAGCCCCAAGATACAGGTTACTGCACATGGGAAATGTGACTTGTTTGAACTGAGATGATGTGCTGTAAAATAAGATATACACCAGGTCCTGAGGACCTGTTAGGAAAGAAAGAAAAATACCTCTTTTATAAAGTTTTACACTGATGGCAGTTGAGATGTGCTATAGGATTTCAAAGACTGAGTACAAAAAATAAATTGGTGAAAATATCTAATAGATAATTTTATATGAATTGCATGCCAAAACTATGTTTTTGCTATATTGGGCTAAATAGACTAAATTATACATTTTAATTTTATCAATACTTTCTACTTTATAATTCAGCTACTAAAACTATTGAAATCCCTTGTGTGGCTCTCTTGCGTGACTCACATTATATTTTCACTTGACAGTGTGATCTAGAATGAACACCCTCCCTCACTCAATGTGTGCAAGTCCTAGCTATTCTTCAAAGCCCAGACTGAACCTATTATCTGCTAAGCCTCGCATGACTTACAGAAGCCAGGATAGATCTTCCTTTACTCTGAAATTCCATAAGACTTATCTGTAATCCTATTAATTCTACCTTATAAATTAGAATTATTTTTGTCTATACCTCCCTGTAATATACCACAAACCCTCAAAGGGTAGAGCCTTTTCTAATCATGCAAGAGTTTCACTGATGGGTGGTGATTAATAACATGCTTGTGCATGTTAGTGCACATGTTCGTGCACTGGACAGACTCAGATTATCAGTCTGATAATATGCCAGCTGTGTGATGCTAGTTCAGTTATTTAATCTCTCTGGACCTTATCTTCCACATTATAAAGTGAGACTAATAATAACAATTCCAATATCCTAGTGAGGAAAAAGTGAAATGATACAAATAGAACATCTAGATAGTAGTAGTAATTGTTATGACCTTATCATTTACATTAGCCTGTGCTCTTCAGATAAATAGAATCACAGAAGGTATGTATGAATGTAATCACTAGGATGTATATGCATTGTGCCTAAAATATTAATTTATATAGTAACATAAGATGTTTATCTCTCATTTTATATATCATTTTTAATGATATCTGAGATACATACCACACATAAAAGTATATGAGAGAGTTGATGCTGAGGAATCAGCTCATACATTTGTGGGGACCTCTAAGTCTGAAAATTACATTACAGATTAATGTAAAAGCTGACGCTACCTAAATTCTTGAGAGAATTTTCTCCTTGTGAAACTTCAGTCCTTGCTTTGAAGGCCTCCTGCTGATTGGATGAGGCTACCTACACCTGGAGGGCCATCTATTTCACTCAGAGTTCATTGATTTAAGTGATAATCGCATCTACAAAAAAACTACTTTCACAGCCTCATCTGGGTTGGTGTTTGACCAAACAAATGGGCATGTAAGCATGCCGAGCAGTCACATAACCTTCACAATCAACTCCATAATGGAATGTGCTCTATATTTCTTAAAGACATTAATGAGGGTCTGTCATTCTTATACTTTGGATCCTTAGATCAGAGAATTTCACTAACTTGCTCCACCCCAGTCCTCAAGCAATCTATGTAATGGGTCAGTCACCATCACTAGATTTCCTGAATGCTTACAATGCCAGCAGTAATGGGGACATGGGGGTGAAGAAGTCAGAGTCCTTGACTTAGGAGCCTACAGGCTAGCAGATGGAGAGATGGAACAGACATGCAGACTAGTCACTTTCAGGACTAGGACACTTTCAGGAAAAGTACGACAGTATATGAAACAATTAATATGATAGAATTGGGGTGTAATTCAAGAAGCACTTTACTAAATGACCAAGGTGGCTTTTCCCAAGGAAGTCCTTTGAGTTCTGAACTCAGTCTAAAGGAAATACAATGCTGGAACACAGAGCACCACAAAGCACAGGCATGAACCAGAGTGCCCTGCTCCAAGGCACATGTGTCATGATATCCAAGAGTCCAAGACACTCCTGACACTCCTGCAGGCTGCCACTCTTCCCCAGTGCCAGAGGGCAGTGCTACAGATATTTCCAAAGCTTCAGAAAATCTTGAACTTCCTCCACACCCACACCCTGCTTATCCTCCTATTTTATTTCTTAGTATAAATGACCTTTCACAGGAAATGAACCAAACATGAGCACAGAAGATACTACTGCACAGAAAGGCAAACAAAAAACCAAAACTCTACAAGAGTTTCCTCCCAGTCTTAAACTCATGTTATTCATATGATGAAGAAAACAGTAGAAAAGACCTTGACACAACACCCTCCAGTCTCTGTTCCCCACTGGGCTCATTTCCAGCAAGACAGAAGTAGCAGCTGGTATCACTGGCATGTCTGGGAACATGCCTCCGGGCTAGAACAACCCAATGTGTGCATGAGCATGCACTTCTAACTTTGTGTGACACACATGTATGTGTGCATGCATGAATAAGTGTGGGGTATGTGTGAATTTGTGCAAGTGTGCTTATGTATATTATATGTGTGTGTGTGTGTGTGTACATGTGTTGGGCCAGAGGGAAAACTGTAGGGAAAATAGGACTCCAATCTGCTCTGATTTATAATCCCATCCATATTTTCCCTAATCTTTAGTGCTCAGCAATCAGCAAAACAGCGCAGTTCTCAGAAGCAGACCTACTATCAAGACAAAGCAATGCCACTCTACAATAGCAGTATGTCTAGCCAGACATACCTACAGACCTACCTAACCAGACCCGGCCTACAGCCATGAAGATCTTCTGATATCATGAATATGCCAAAGACGGCCAAGAAACTGCTACTTCAATTCACACAGGGGAAAGGAGAGTATGTGATCCATAGTCAGATCTTAGGATAGACAAGACACAGGGGAGATCAGAGGACAAGCTCAGCCATGGCCTACCTCTCTCTACTAGTATTTCTGCTGCTTTCTTTTGCTGGCAGCGGCTCGGAATTGACAAGAAGCCATAGTCCACCTTTCTCTGAAACAGTGCATAGAGCAGATGTACCATCACAATATAGCTTAGCTGAACTCTAGACTTGCTTTCTCCTTTCTCTCAGTAGATTTTTATGTTCTAGAGGTCCCTCTCTAGGGGAAAGATCCGTATGGAAATGGAAACAATGGATGAGTGTTAATGATGTAACAGGCACCTCTACTTGCGTTTCCATTTAATCCTAACAGCTCATGAAGTGAAGAGGGGCAAATAATTCTATAAGTCTGGAATCTTTGCACTGAAAATGATAGAGGCCAATTAAAACTAGTTGAAATCTAATAATGAATGTACTGCCTTGACAAGTAACATAAAAAAAGAAAAATAAATGGAGACATGAGAGTCTGGGCAAAAACCAGGGTCATGAGAGTGCTAAATAATATGCCTGCCCCCAATGTCTTAAACACACTCACATACACACACACACACAGACACACAAACACAGACACACAGGAAAAGTCAAGCATTCCCAGAAGTATAAACTTCTAAGAGGAAAATGAAAACCAAGCCCAGAATTAAAATTCAACCAATCGCTGTCTAACAAGCTTTCCACCAATCAGAACCAAAAAGGGCAAAGACTTTTTTTGGATAAAGTGGACCTGAATGGGAAGTAGCGCACCTTTGTGTATATACAAGTGCTTGTCACTCTGGGCAGCTTAGCACACAACTGCACTATTTTTTGTTTCTGTGTACTCTGTTATGCTGTCCCAAAGCCTGGACTATAAGCCTTTTCCTCGCTGTACCTCCACTTTACTTCAGTATCCTCGACTACAACTGCAAGATCAGGCAAAGCTGATAGGAGTGTTTGGAAGGGTGACTGGGCATTTGTAAACTCTTAATGTTGGGCTCTGCTTTCCTTTGTGTGTGCTACATTTTCAGGAAGTGTCCCCAAAAGAGGTGTCAGAAAGGTCTTAAGTTGGCACTACCCAAATAACTAGCAACTCAAAGAAAGCAATAGTCTCTTTTTCCAAAATTTCCTGCAAAATTTTCATATCTGATTCTCACCTGCTAGTTCAGGGTTAATGGAAACACATGCTTCCCCCCCCCCCAAAAAAAAAAATATATATATATATATATATATATATATATATATATATATGAGATAGACTCTTGAGATAGACTCAAACATGTATATGTTTATATATATATGTTTGAGTCTATCTCAAGACAAAGAGGAAGACTGACCAGTAATAACTCCAGGAGTCTGCAAACAGATGTGGCTACTATTTTAAGATATTTTAGCACACACATATTTGACTCTAAATTCTTGCATTCTCATTCTCTTTTGGATGCAGACTCTTTGTTGTTCCCCTTCTATGTGCATTTATCTTTGTTCTGATAATCACCACAAGCAGGAAGCTGGCTCTAAAGACTGACTTCTGAGGAGGTGCTGGGAGTGGACAATGAAGGAAAGAAAAAGACTTTGCCTCTTTACAGGTACACCCAAGCTCAAAATTCTTTTCTACCATTTCCAAATATTTATTCTACAAACCACTATTTCCTTATAATGCAATAAGGAGAAAACTTTCCGCAATCAAATCTGTTCAAAAAACAGCAGGTTATCATCTCCTCCTAGAAGAGGTACAATGTGAATTAACACAATGGAAGCTATCAGAAAAACAGTTCTGAGATAAAATAGTTTACCTCTTTTGAGGCAACATTTATCAAATTTCTAATGACACATATTAACTAGGGCAAAAGGCATTCTAAGAACATTTGGAGGAAGTTTTAAAATTACCTTAGACTTTACACATGCCATAGACTTCTATCATTCCAAATAGGAATGATATGAGGGTAGAATAAAGTCCTCACATACATGTAAAGCTTCAAAAAGAGTTTTTCCATGTACCCTTCCTCAGGAAGCTATTGTAGGTTATATAAAACAAGAGAGTAACCTGAGAAACAGGAAGATGTAGACACAGGAAACTGGGAATTAAACTCAAAAAAAGGGAGATGGGAATTTTCAGCTGGTGGTGGGGACCCCAGGATAGCAGCCATGAATCAGTTATCAGGATAAAAGGCAATAGTCAGACTGCAGCAGCTCTGACGCTTCCTGGAGAGGTTCGTTCAAGAAGATGAAACTGCAGAATCCTTGATGCAGCATCCACTATCTTAGAAATTAAACTAGAATTTAGAACAACTTGAAATAAGTAAAAACAAACAAGCTAGAGAAAGACATTTATTAACTTCAGAGAAACAAAGTGTTCTATAAGGAGACCATTGATCTTAACAAAAATGAGATATAAGTTTTTTATATAGGTTGTACATGTGTATGTAGAGAGAGGAAGGATTGTAATAATGGCTCCAGTTTATCATCCCTTCTTGCTTCTATGCTCCTTGTCCCCTGACTTCATAGTTGTCATATTGCCTGCCATGGACAAGTTTATTTAACCAGCCTCTTGATTTTGCAATCAACCCAATGGCTTGCTTTGGCCAATGGGATGTTAATAGAAATTTCAAACAGACTTGCTCGCACAGCCCCTTAGTATTCCCATGAGCATCCACCCAGGAAGCCTTCAAGGCAATGAGGGTCACATGGAGGAGACTTAACTGTTCATTTGCTCAACAGGACTGAATTCATCCCAGCTGAAGCTAGTTGAGATTAGCCCATAGCAGTCCTCATCCAGACACAAAATGAAGCATAGTCTAGATTCCTGGGTAACTCCCCCACCAGGATCACCTGTATTTTGCAAATGAGAAATAGTTGAGTTTTGCTGTATGTCACTGAGGTCTTGCTTGTTACATAGCCTGCTGTGGCTATAGATAAGTAATACAGGGACAGTAGGTCTGAGAAAGGTATGGCTGATGATCGAGGTGGAAACAAAAAGAGCAAAAACTTTATCTTCAATAGTTGTAGAAAGTATCAGTGTCTGAAACTTTAGAGGAGGGGGCGAAGGAGGAGGAAGAAAAGGAAAAAGAGGAGGAAGTGGGGAGAAAAATGGGAGGAGAAAGCAGAGAGAGGAAGAGGGAAACGCAAGCATACTATTTTTTTAAATGGCAAAATTAAAGCAGTTATATGAGGTTGGGAGAAATAAGGAGAAAGGGGGTTGAGACATGAGTGTTTCTATGTAATTCATCAATCTATATGAATATACAATACTGACAAAACTATACAAAATAAATTTTAAAGTAAAGTCAAAATTTAAACTGCTAAAGAAAATTGGGTTTAAAGTAAAATAAATTAGAAAAAACAGGAAATTGAAAAAGGAAGAGATAAAAATGTCAGAGAACAGATTAGATTCATGGGGTCATCCTGACATCTGATTAATGAGATTTCTAAAGAGAGAGCAGCAGAGGAACAGAGATTATCAAAGAAATAGCAAGTTTATTTGCCAATGGCACGGTAATCAAGCTAGAAAAGGGCCCTAAATTTTTATTAAAGTCACTCTTCTCATTTCATTATTTTATAAGACTAGTGGGTGAAAGGAATATTCAGAATTCTGAAAAAATAGAACACCATCAGAGAGAGAAAGATTGAGAGAGAGAGAGAGAGAGAGAGAGAGAGAGAGAGAGGAAAAGAGAGAGAGACTCTGGCACTGCTGGTCTCACACAAGTAACAGTCAACAGTTCTGAGCTCCCTTCCTTCATACTGCCTATACAGATGGCTGGGGTCTCCTGTCCGGGGTTCACACCTGCTGAAGGACTTGTCACGAAGCTCCAGATGGTCAACAAGATGACCAAACATTTCATCTGGCACCATTCAAACTGATATGTCAAAATGAAGCATAACTGGTAGAAACCCAGAGGCTTTGATAGCAGGGTGTACAGGAAACTCAAGGACCAGACTTTGGTGTCCAACATGGGTTGTGGGAGCAACAAGAAAACCAAGGCTGCTGTGGTGTCTCTGCACAGTCTCTGTGCTGCAGGTGAAGGAGCTCAAAGGGCTTCTGATTTGCAACAAACCTCACTCCTTCTAATTTGCAACAAATCTCACTGATCTGAGACAGCTCACCTCTCCATCTAGAACCACAAAGTCATTGCGGATAAAACTGTGCAACCCACCATCCAGTCACCCACCCAATGCTGGGCACTGAGAAGAACAGGAAGAGCCAGTCTGCTTGCCTGTGTGTTCTGTTAATAAAAGCATGAAACTGAAAAATAAAAGTAGGGGGGGATATCTTCAAATTTTTGAGGAAATGTGATTTTCAACTAAGCCATATCTATGATCAAATGTAAAGAATATACAGTTGTACTCCAGGATAAAAGGGACAGAATATTTATGTTCTACAAACGTTGTCTCTAGGAATTTTGCTTGAGGTGATGCTACAGGAAAAAGAGAGAAAAAAATGCTAAGAAAGGAAAGACATAGGAAATTGAAACCAGTGGAACCAATTCAAGAGCTGTGACAGGAAATCCCAGGTCTAGGTAACCAGCAGTTTAGATGGGGAGTAGGAACAGAGGTTCCCAGGAGAGAAATCTGAGGGGGAAGAAAATCAATATAACACATAATTGGGCAGAAAGGACAGGAAAACATGAAGATGCGAAAAAGCAAGTAGTGTAAGAGAAAGAGGAAATTTGAAATGCAGAGAAAAAGCTGTACCAAAAAAAAAAAAAAAATACAATCTGATAGGACCTGACTTTAGGGCAAGTAATATTTAGTTAAAATATGTAAATACCGATTTTTAGTTTTCCTCTTTGAGAATCCAACTTTCCATAAAGTTCACAACTCAGTTATGCTTCTAGAATAGAAGGCAAATAAAAATCAATCTCTATTTTGGAAGAATGCTTATAAGGTACAAGTGGCAGAAACTGGGAGATAGAGAGGAAAGGAGACTAGCAGTAGCATGTTTATCACATTTTTGTCATTATATTTACTAAGAGGGATACAGTCCCTCACAAAAGAACACGAAACAAATGAGAATATAGTATCTCAAGGGCAGGGTTGAAAAAAATGGTGTGGAAATTGTGAGGAAATGAAAAAGCAAAGCAAAGGTGGAAGTGAAATTATAAGTGAATTAAACCCTCATCTATATGGTTCAAAGAAAAAATATAATACCTAACTTTGAAAATGTGTAGATTGTAGCCCAAATATTTACAACTATTTGGGCTTGAGGAATTCAGTTATTGCCTCAGAGATAAGAAAAATAAGAGCAGAGAAGGCAGAACAGGGTACTCTGGATTTTTGTGTTTTTCATTTATAAATCTTTCAAACACTTTCATTCTTGAATCATATGCATATATTGTTCTAATTAAATTCTAATTAAGAAATGTATTTTAAAGAAATTCAATTAGTTTCCAAAAACCTCCCTGCTTTTCCTTTTTTGCCTCATCCAAGCTCAGCCCACAGCTTAGGAACTGGGGAAAGGATGTCCTTAGCCCAATTCTTTTTTTTTTAATATGACATATTTATTTTTAATTTTTTAATTGATTGTACATATATGTAGTTTACATTGTCTGCCCCAAAGTTCTCCCACCACCTTGTCACCTGTGAACTATCATCTTATTCTCTTGTGCCTATCTCTCCCCTGATTTTACCCCTCCCCAGCCCTCTCTTGCTCTATATTTCAGTTCTGCTTAATCCAATCCTTTACCCCTCCAACCCCAACTAAAGTCTGACTGGCCATCAGTGAGGTTCTGAGGGGATTGCAGAAACAAATGCCACAGGGAGCATCCTCAGTCTGAGTTCTAAAAAAGTAGGATGGTCTAAATGAGAAAGGCTAGAAGAGCAGGTCACTACAAACAGGAGTATTAGCATCCTCACTAAATACAAGTTTAAAAAACTTGATAAGCAACTCTGTGCAGCTTTATAATAGCAGCTTTAAGACCTAATGTATGACCTTCCCGAGTGCATATTTCATGTTTAATAAAACAATGTTAGGTCTATAGTTACATAAAAAGATGTGCACAGGATAAATTTTTTAAATATGTGATTTTCTGTGGACAGCTGTGTGAAGGACCCTCAAACTACTGAAAATGAAACTACCATTCAACCCAGCAACCCCACTTCTGGGAATCTACCCAAAGGATACAAAAACGCTAATTCATAAGGACACCTGTACTCGGATTTTTATTGTGGCATTACTTACAATAGCCAGGATATGGAAACAATTCAAATATCCCAAAACAAACGAATAGATCAGAAAGTTGTGGTGTATGGTGTATGTACACAATGGACTATTACTCAGAAATTAAAAATGACAAATTTGAGGCAAGTGTGATAACATGGAAGGACCTTGAAGGAATCATGCTAGCAGAAATAAGCCAGAAAGAAAAAGAATACAGGATGATCTCACCTATATGGAGATATAGGGAAAACAAACAAAAGGATAAGTAAAATTTGAAACTGTTAGCAGAACTGAAGCACAGAGCAAGCAAGTGGGAGAAGGGTAAAACTGGGGGAGGAGGGAGCACAAGAGATTAAGATGATGCTTCATGGGGGAACAAGGTGGTGGGAGAACGCTGAGGACTATAATGATGTAAAATATATATACTGTGTAATCAAATAAAAAACAAGCATAAAAAATAAATGGGGTTTGATTCTTAATTCATTTCATTTTTAAATATTCCATGTGTCCCTAAAATGAATATTCAATCAGCAATCCTTAGGTGCAATTTTTGAAATGTATCAATTACATCAATGTCAGTATTGTATTTTTCAATTTTTTTTAATATCATGATTGCATCAGTGAGTCCAAGGGTTGGTTTACTTCTGGTTCCTCTTTACTTCCAGAGAGTAACCACTTGGTTCCAGCCCTGTTCCAGGAGATTCATCAGAATGCTCACCTTTAGTCATGAGAAAGCCAATCTTGTGCACACAAACTTTCATCTTCTGCATGGTTTCATGCATGGTCTTGGATCTGGAACATTTCTTTATTGGAAACACGGAGTCTTCACAGTCCGCTAGACATAGTGCCTTGTTTGGAAGCTCTTCTCCTGCTCCAGGTTTGATGTGTGCTTCTTTGTTCTTATGAGCACTGTTCAGCATGGCACCTGGTCAGTCCTACAGCTCTATCTATTTCATGTCTGTTTTTAAGATCTGTTCCAAAGGAATGGGGCTCTTGCCTTACATCGGTTTCCGGATAAAGCCCACTGGCATGGGAGTCCCACACTCTACAAATTCTGGTCTTGTTCTGTCTCTTCTCTTCCAGCATCTGTGTGATTCTGTCTTTCTTGATGACCCTGACATCTATTAGCCATGCAGTGGGTTCACATCCTGGGACTGTACTCCCAGTACTGAGCAACAGGCTTCCCTTGCTGGACCACTGGCAAGTCTGGGACGCCAATTTTTGTTCCTCTAACTCAACAAGCTGCCAAAGACTTTCCGTGGCTTTCACTTGCCCCTCCTGGAATCTTCAAAGTAGAAGGGAAAGCAATCCCACCTGGTGATCTCACCTCTGGATTTTTATCTTCCCGTGACTCTTGGTTTGGTAATTTCATAATCCCTTGTAAATTCCCTGATGGTTTCCTGAGGACTTTTTTTATATTAGCCCAACTTTTGTAGATGTTCACAAAAAGGGAATTGATCCAAATGATCTCATCTACTATTAGGAATAGAAGTTATTGATTAGAAATTACTGTTAACTACTTTTTTAGTATGTTTCAAGTTGTAGGAATCTTACAATGAGAAAGTATTGCTTTTTGAGTCCTTTTAGTCCTGTTAGTATATTTCATTTACAAAAATTTTAGTAAGATAAAATCCATAGAATCCCCGAATTCTAACACCTTATTTCATATGTTCTGTTATATTTTTATTCCATAACTCCAGTCAAAGAAATTAGTTGGTACATGAATGGTGAAAATATTGCTTTCATTTTCTTTTTTAATAAAATATTTTTAATTGGAAAAGGAGAAAGTATCGCTTGATTTTCATTCAAGTAATATTCTATTAGTAACCCTGAAAAGTTAATTTGCTCTTGAAAACTCAATTGAGGATGGTCACTTTGAAGCAATTAACAAATCCAGGAGCTGGGAAAGTCCTTACCTGGATAATATAGACTCAGCAAAACCCAACCCAACTCCTGCCTCACCCACAAAGCCATTCGTACTCCTGTGTCAATACCTGACTTACTTTGTCTCTACAATGAGATTTTAACACCTGACTTTCTCTCTACAGTGAGACTTAGTTGATTGAGAAAACAAAAATGTCTGGGAAAGGAATTTAGAAAGCATAAAAAGCTATCATGCAAGCAGAAATTCGGAAATTACAAGTCTCATCTCTAAATATCTTCATGTCTGTTCATTTTATTTCTCTGACATTTGGTAGGGATCAATTTTTTACTTCTTCTGTATTTCCCCTCAAAAGTAAAAGATGCCAAGTACATAGTAGGAGCTTAATAAAATTCATTAATTGGCTTAAAGGAATAGCAGAAAAAAAAAGACAAAGAGCAAGACATCTGTGTTTACATTAAAACATGGTTCCTTCATATGCCACAAATTTTGTATTGAAATGGAATTGGCAAGTCCCCACCTGAATCAATGTCTTTTAAATTATTAGAGTAAAAATATGTCTAGATTACTATTTTAAGATGGCAAAGTAAGCATGTGTCTTTGCCTCTTGAAACTGAATAATAATGGAGGCTTAAAAAGAAGTCACAGGCACAGAACAGAGAGGCACACGGAGTAAGAGGTATCAGTAAAAGACTTGGGCCAATGTAAGAAAATAATAGAAATGGATGGAATCTGAAGGACATATGGCAAAATCTTTAGCATGAGCAAAATCTGGGAGGTAGGTACTTGGGTGTCCTAATATTTTTTATATATTTAAAACATTTCATAATCATAAAAAATTAAATTAAAAGCAGATGAAAGGGTATTGAGGGATGAAAACAGAGCAGATGATTCCCCAGTCTGCAATGTAAACAGAGGGAACTACAATGGAGAAGCTAGTGGGAGAGTCAGTGTACGTGATAGAGTTCCAGGAAGATACCAGTTGGAAGAAGTGAGGAATAGGGCTGACACAGAGTGGGATTAAAAGCTTGTAGCACCTTTTCCATTTCCCTGAAGGAGAGAAAGTACTCATGCATCTTACTCCCAGGATGAAAATGTCAAGGGTTTTCTTTAAAAGTTAAGCTAGTCCCAATGGACAATTAAAGTGAGTGTTGGCCCAGAATATGACTTTTTTCTGGCATTTACAGAACCTCAGCTCCTTGCTCACTTGAACCAAGTTGGAGCCTCACCATACAATAACCCCATCCTGCTCACAAAGTCCCCAGGGAGTCTTCCAATATCCTGATTCTTACATATAAGCAGAGACAGACAACTAGGGAATATGCCCAGCATGGCAGCGACTACACAAAAGGAAAACTGACTCCAAAGGAAATACTGATTTTATTTAGTAGAAGAAAACATTGAAGACAAACACTTCTTTTGAGAATGTTCTGCACCGTCTCAAAATTGAGACTGTACCATTCATAAAGAAAGAATAGATTCTACAAAAATGAAAGTTTCAGATAATAGCTCCTGGAAATTACAAATATGAACTGAAAATTTTATATGCAGTTAGTAGGTATTATTATTTCTTCTCGGGAAGTCTCCAAAAATAGGGAGATTAGGTAAGGAAGAAGAGACAGAGAGAATCAGTTCAAGAATACCAGCATCCAGAAGAAAGTGGACGCTAAAACTAAAATAAAGAAATTACCGAGGAAATGTTTGAAGAAAGCCCCACCAATCTCGTGAGAACTGGTCTCTGGACAGGGAAGGTCACAGAGGTTGGACTGCTCCTTGCAAAGGAGGGTTTCAGGGTGGTCTGTCACTGGGTTTACTTCAATGAGATTTCTACCTCATGGATGTGACGTGGGCACTTCCTATTTGGTTCCTGCTTTCTGATCTGAGAGGGCTTCCTTTCAGCTGAATCAATTACTGTAGTGCTTAGTGTTTGGCCTCAAGCTGGTTAGCAAAGAAAAAAACAGCACACTTACTTTTTTTTTCCAAGAACTAAGCTGTCCATCCTTGGACAACACCTAATGCTAAGAAATGTTAGGGTTTGTTTTTTTTTTTTTTTTTAACCTGAACACCAAAGATTGATGGGGAGCCTGCAGAGGTATGGTTAAGAGGGAAGGGAAGACTTTTTCCAGTTTGCCAAATTCCTGTCAGATAGAGAAGAAAGAGAAAAAGAGAAAGAAAACTCTCCCTTTCTTCTAAGTGGAGGGAGAAAAACAACAGCGGGTCGGCCTGAATGTTCCCCTCAAGAACTGCCCCTGCAAAAGGACTCACCCCCAGCATGGCAGAGGTTAACAGTTTCACTCTCAAAGTGTCACTCTCATCTACACATGCATGAGGCCCCCATGATTAAAACCAGACCCCAAACTGTGTTTAAGCTGTGATGAAAATATTTCCCACTATACAGGATTCTTGGGATGTAGAATATTTCAGAAAACCAAGTATGTGTGCGAAGATGAATGTACAGGAATATTCATTGCCTCATTACTTATAATAAAGATGGAGGTGTCCTGAATTTTCAGTGATATGGAAGCAGTTAAATAAATTATAGCATGTTTATACGCTATATTACAGTCATTTAAGATTATTGATCCTTAAGAATGTTTAATGACACGGGGAAATGTTCACAGAATAACATTATGTGGAAAATGTATAAGAAACATATACAATACAACTCTAATTCAGAATAAAAGGGAATAAGTGTGCTTATATATGCATGTAAATGTATATGTTTCTATAAAAATATTCTTAACATGTTGTATTTATGTCTCCATAGTGGGATTATGGATAGATTTTATTTATTTATATGTTAACTAATTTTCTACAAAAAGTATATATCATTGTTATGATTGGAGAAAACATTCATTGTAAAAGGTACTGAAACACTGTTCTGCCAAGGGTCAGATTGACATCTCTTAACATGCAGCATTAAAATATGCATAAGTCATACATCCAAGGGGTTAATATTCCAAGACATAAAAAGAACTCATACAAACCATGAATGAAGGAATAAATGAACCAATTAAAAAGTAGGCAAAGTAGTTAATAGACACTTCTATTCACCCAAGGGAGAAGGAAATTATACTTCTTTAGATCCAAAAGAAATCCAAGATTTCCTGCATGGTCCAGTCACGGCTTGTCTTGCAGGTCAGTGCTGAGCTGAAACACACCTCAGTGACCAGCATCTGAGAAAACATAGCCGAATCAGACACACAGGAAACCAAGCCTGAATGACCACAGTACAGGAATGGGGTTGCCCCAGTGCTCTCATGGTTCAAGATCTAATCTCAGTATCAGTTAACAATAAAAGAAACAGTGCTGGGGAAGCTGGCCTCTGCTTTCAAAAACAAACTTGAAACAAAGGGGATAGGGTGTACTACATTCACTAGGACACTTAAGACTGGCACAACTAACAAAGCTCTTGGCAGAGAACCTGAAACTGGGGAAGATTAGGCCATCCTACATGACAGGAATTCCTTGACAGAGGCCAATGGAAAATTTGTCTTTCTAGAGAGACCTGGAACAAGTCAAACTCCTGGGTTAAAAATAGCCCAGAAAGCCTATTATAGCTAAAGCCACCTCACAGTCTGACTCCCTGTGAAACTCAAATCCTGATCATTGGCAGGGAGGACATTCCACAAGGAAGAGACTCCAGACAGCAGATCCAATGCCCACAAATAGCAGATGAGGTGGTTCTAGGAAGAATCCAGTTGGATAATTAGAATGAACCTCAAAAGGCCAAGATCAAGTGTGGAAGGGACCTCAAGTTGAACGAACTGTATTAAGAAGGATGAACTTTCTGTCCCCAGAATTAATTAAAGCAGAGGCTGGCAGTTGTCAATAGACTTCTGGACAATAAGGGGATAGGCAGAGGTGGGGTCAAGAATGACTTGTGAGTCACTTCATTGCAGTATCCCCTACCCCATTCTCTTATTTTTTTTCCATCATCAATTTGAGGTAGCATGGCCCAATGGAGGGAACTTCAAGGTCAGGCAAATATGAATTGAATTCCAATTGTGTCCCTCACTAATTATGTAAACTTGAGCAAGTTGTTTAATCTTTTTTGCCTCTATTTCTCCTTATTTTTAAGGGGGGTGCTGGTAACACTACAGGGTATGGTGATGAACAGATAGGATATGTATTGAATGGGATTTCCAGACATATAATAGTTATGGCGTCAGGAGGCAACATGGAGTAGATGTGAGAATTCAGACTCAAGAGACTCTAGAGATCACTTAGTCTGCCTTCTTCACTTTATCCTTGAGCAAAACAAAGTCTAGGAAGTATAAATAACCTTCCCCGAATCTGTCAATAAGTTAGCAGTTGAGACCATTTTAATAACCATTTTCCATTTTCTATCCACAAACACCACTGTTCCTTCCCTCCACTCAGCTTAACTTAGTACTAAGAAATTCTTTTCCAACCAAAACCACTTCTCAAACTTTGCCCATGACATTCATCAAACACCAATCTACAAATCAATGTACCACACACACTAAGAGGGAAATGATGATGAAAAGACAAAAAATATGCTCAATTCCTTGGAAGCCGGAGATGGTTATTGCACAGAGATTAAGAAGTGTCACTTGGGAAAGAAAGAATCCTACAGTCTCCAAACTCAATGCTAAAGGGGACAAGTGTCTGGGACGTAAGTTGTCTTAGTTTATTCAAAGCTGGGAGCGGTTTTTTTGGTTTCTGACCAAGATCTCACAGAAAACATTTATGGTTTGGGCCATCATCTAGGGACATTCCAATTGACAGAAATCTTCTGAATTCTAAGAAGCATACATAAAAGGACAGGAAACTTTTAAAACTTGGCCCATGCATCATTATTTTTGCCCAATATCTTACTCTATGTAGGCCCAGTCGTAGGTATCAAGGCTATATGTCCTCATGTCAGCCACTTGAGTTATTTGTAAGATGCTTTCTTGACCCTTCAAATAGCTTTCAACAATTTTTTGTTGCCCAAAGAAATTTGCTTGATCAATCAAATATAGGTAGGCAGCATAACTGAAGATTTGGGAGATGATACTGAACAATATACTTATATCAAAGGAGGGTCTTAAGTCTCAGGTCTTTCTCCATCCTGGTGACAACACTGGATCTCAATTTTCTCACTGATAAGCAGAGAAAATAAAACTAAATTAACATTCAGTGGGTAAAGGGGGTTCAAAGTTATAAACTTCCAGTTATAGAACTAGCAGTACTAGAAATGTAATATACTGTATGGTGACTATTAGTCCACAATACTGTATTGTATATTGAAAGTGGCTAGGAGAGGAGATCCTGAAAGCTCTTATCACAAGAAAGATAAACTAAGTGTGGTGATGGTGTTAACTGGATTTATTTTGTATGATAATGTATGAACCTATTGAATTATCAATAGTTTATTGAATAGTTAGCACTTATTGATGATTTATTGAGTCATCAGTAAAAACACTTATTGATGACCCAATAAGTCATCTAAACTTACTGTGTATGATAATGTATGATAATGTATGAGACTATTGAATCATTAGGCATATGTCTGAAACTAACAAAATGTTATATAACAATCATATATTAATTTTCCCATATTCTTGTATCTCAATTTTAATGCAATAATTGCTTTAATAGTTAAAAAAAACACAAAAAAATTAAAACAAGATATTCAAAAAGTAACAAAGAAGACAGGAAAAGCAGAATAAATACAAAAGAGACAAAAATAACAATAACTGCCTGAAATTTTCATTAATTAAATATTCCAACCCAAAGTCATGATTGTCATGTTGAATTAACAAACAAAAAAATCAATTATTACACTGTATATGTATACAGGAATAAGTAAATTAACAGTAAATAGACTGAAAGTGATAATACCATGCTAGCGGAGAACACAAGAGACTGGGATTGGGTATATTAGCAACAGATAAAATAGATTTCAGGATAAAGTATATTACCAGATATAAAGAGGTAAACCTTATAATGGCCAAACATCAAGAAAATAGAACAATTATTAATATTTATGCATCTAAGAGTTTCAATATATTCAAATAAAAACAGTGAAATAAAAACACTAATGTCTGTGAACTACTGTTCCAAGAACACTAGGATTTCTACAAGGGAGCTTCTGGTACCAATTCAAAGCTGGAAATCTTAAGATGGTACTCTCAGTACCTAGTTTATCTCTTCTCCCTTCATTAAGTTCACTTTGGTCCTTATTGATTGAAAATTAGTTTTCTCCCCTTCTACCTCAAGTTTGGGTGGGAGAGGCCCCACCCTTCCAGGTCACAGTGCCTGAAAGGGGGGAGTCTGACACATAGCATCCTCTCATCTGGAAGGTTCAGGGATGTGCAAGCCAGTTGCACACCGCTGGAGGTAGCCAGGTCAGCCTGGAGGCCTCCATGCAGCCCGGGGCTCCCACCCTTCCACCCCTATACAGTGGGGAGCAAAGGCAGATAAAACCCTGGGGTAAGCTCCCCAAGTCTGGAGAATCCAGGAGGGGGGATGGATGGGGTTGTAGCCCCATCCATCAGTGGATGATTGTTGCAAGGCAACCATCTGCAGCCCAGATCAGCCAAGGCATTTGCCCCCAGGCCCCAGACCAAGGGGGGATTGGGATAACACATGCATGGACATCCGTGGCCCGCCCCCACACAGGGAGGTACAGTCGGGCAGGTAGGGGGGGAGGGGGAGGGGGAGTGGGGGGTGCCCCTTCATTTCATTACTCTCCCACTAATCTTCAGGAGGAACAAGAACATATATAACACAAACCCCATCATAAAATGGGTGAGGGACCAGGTAAAAATCTAGCCCACAATCCTGAGCTGGATACAGCAGATGGACAACCAAAAGAGCCAATCCAGGCAAAACAGGGGAAACATCTATAGAAGCGAAAGATTTATATGATCTGAAGAGAAACAGAGTTTGGAGAAACATCTATAGAAACATTATATCATGAAGTGCACCTATGCGCTCACTGGGTCTGGAAGACCCAAGACCTCGTTTCTGAGATGGCTTCTGGGAGAGCAAGGGACCCCTCCCCACTTTACGTGAGAGGAAAGGAAAACCAAAGACTGGGGGCATCAGCCCCACAGCAAAGCTGCAAACTGATGCAAAGAAGATCATCTACAATGGCCAATCACAATTGCCTGTATCCACAGAGAAACTTCTTTTCTGGCAATGGCAGGGGGTGAGACACCAGAACCATAAGGTAAAATAACAGAGATGGGGTTGAAGAAGACCGCCTCCAAAGAGAAAGCATGGAATGACCACAAATAAGAATAGACTGGCAGCTCAGTGCAAATGTAAGACTGAAAACCTACCATCATGGCTCGCGTGGTTCCAAGAACATAGTCCTTCACCCAATGAAAGAACACTACCACAGGAAAGAGACTAAAGGACTTAACACAGACTAACAACAAGGAGTGGGGTGTGAAAGAGGGAAGGAGGTAAGGAAGATAGAAGGGAAGGAGGTAGGGGAGATAGCCCAAAAACATTTACTGAGTTTGTGATTTAAAGAATAAAAATCTTTTTAAAATAAAAAAATAATAAAAAAAAGAAAATTAGTTTTCTAACAACCTTAATGAAAAAGAGTCCACTGCTTTAAAAAGACCTACTTTCTAAAGGACTCTCACAGCCTGAAAATATTATCTGACTTTCTGATGTCCCATACTTCACAGCAGATAACAATACACACTAGCAGTTGCTGTGCATATTACCTGTTTTTATTTGTGTAATCAAGTCTAAAACACTTTATTTTTGGCAACATAAAGGCAAATAATCAAAGCTAACAAATACCAGTGTTTGCCTCTTCCTTTTTCAAAGGTGAGGAAGAGTGGTCTCCAAATCCAAAACTCTTACTGCACAAACAGCAACAATGCCATCTCTTACAGATATGCCACCGAACAGCCTTATAGGAAATAATTTTATCTAATTCTACTCCCAACCCCCAGTACCTTCTCTTCTCTGATCTTCCTAAATCCTCCCCCTCCCTTTCTCCTTATCAGTTGCAGGTGCTCTACTTCTTCAAGAGTATAAATTGGCAATGCTTACCAGAGACAGATTCCAAATGGAAACTGATGTCTTTGGTTTCAATAGTGTGTTTTGTTGTTCATTATCAAAAGAATTAGAAGTACCTCTACAAATCTTGTGAATCATTGTCCTTAACTGGAGTGTGATTCAAACAAGTACCTGTTGAAATTTTTGAGTCCCCTTTAGCTTAGGGCACAAAGCTACATAGTCATGTACAAAAACATTAGTAGAAAGGGAGATAATGGAGTCAGCACAGAAAAAGCTGGGAGAAAAAAGCAAATAGTGAGACAAAGACTAGTCTGAGAGACTGAGCAATGTTGTTTTCATCTTTCTCTCATATGCCTCCCAAGTTATTTAAAACAGGATTTAGATACTGCTGATGACTGTAACTGTACAGGTTGGGAGTTTTTGTCAAGGTTGCGCTGCTGGCAACTTAGGGAGAGACAGGAAATTGTTAAACATCATACAATGAGCAGGAGGGCAGCCTCCACTCGGAAGGTTATTTCACTCTTAATGTCCATAGGACAGAAGTTGAGAAATCTTTCTAAGAAAGAATGTAGAATACCAAAGTTGATAATCCTGTGATAATCATTAAGAATTTTTTGTTATTATTTGAATAATTTTGGTAGTTGGTTGTTTTTAAAAATATGTGTAATAAAGGTTTTATAACATGAGAAGAAAAATAAATGACAATAATACCACAGATTTTAAGAGGGGAAAATGAAAGTATTCTGTTGTGGGGTATTTACATTCACTATGTACTAGATGACAGATAAGAGTAAAGATTTATATGATAAACCCTAAACAAGCTACTGAAAAGCAAAACAAAATATTGCTGTTAATAAGTGAACAAAACAGAAAGCCTATTACAAACAAACCAACATAATTTTAAAAGGAAGATGGAATAATACACAATTAATTAAAATAATATACAACTCTCCCAAAAGAAAGAGGGAAAAAAAAGGATAATAATATAATTGAACAACAGTTTATTTAATAATGGAAGACTGGATGCTCTCCCACTAAGGTCAGGAAAATGACAAAGATGTCTACACTCACTATTTCTATTCATTACCATACTAGAAATTTGCTTCAATGCAACAAAGCCAAAATAAGTCTTTTATGTTGTAATGAAAGTTAATTTTTTTTATTCACAGACAATATGATCACCTATGTAGAAAACCCAACAAAATCTATAATAAACTACTAAAATAAATACTTTTGTTTAGCAAGGTTGCAGGATATAAGATCAATATGTAAAAATCAATTGTGTTTATTTTAGAATGAACAATCAAAAATGAAATTAAAAACATTTCCCTTAAAACAGCATAAAAATATGAAATACTTAGGGAAAATATTTCAAAACATGAATAAGTGTATATGGAAAGCTTACCGAAACTAATGAAGACTTAAACAAATGGCAAGATGCCATGTTTGTGGGTCAGAAGGCTCAATATTGCTAAGATGTGAAATCTTCCCAAATGGATCTATAGATTCAAACAACTCCAAGCAAAATTTCAGCAGATGTTTTTGTAGAAATTAACATGCATTCTAAAATTCTATGGAAAGGCTGAGGACCTAAAGGAAACACAACAACTTTAAGAAAGGTAAATAAAATTGGAGGACTAATATCTGACTTATTTTAAGACTACACTTACTCAGACACTGTGGTGTTGGCCGTCAGAGGGAAACAAGTCTCTGGAACAGTCAAGATTCCAGAATTAAACCTATATGTAGACAAGTGATTTTCAACAAAGATGCAAAAACAATTCAGTCGGAAAAGAATAAGCCTTAAGATGAATGATGCTGGGACAACTGGATCTCCAAATGCAAAATAACTTAACACTTCAAACATTGCACCATGTATGAAATTCTATGCAAAATGGATCATACATGCAACTATAAAATTCCCAGCAGACAAATAAGAGAACATTTTTCTAAACTTCGATTAGCAAATCAACAGCGTATTTTAATATTTTTTTATAGTTGGAGTGTTTTCTAGCATATCACTGGAAGTAGTATGCTGAGTTGAATGTATTCGCACATGCAGTTTTCTTATATACTGCTAAATTCCCTTTTATCAAAGATGTTCCAGTATACATTAACATAGGCAATATATCTGAATATCTTCTTCACCTGGATACATATTTTCGTATGCAGATAACTAGGTCTCACTCCCAAAAACTCTCTTTCAAACAGTCTGAATTGAGACCAAGGCATCAGTAAGTATGAAAACCTCCCAGATGACTTTGCTGTACAAACATTGGATACAAGGACTTAAGTGAACTCCAAAACATAGAAGAGGCAGAGAAGGAAAGGCGATCTGGAAATTCTTTCCAGAGAAGCTATACACAGAGGGAGGAGATGGAAAACAGAAAGTGTCAAAGACCAAAGGAAAGCATAGATAACACTACAGTCACATACTACTTAATGATGGATAGGAGGCAAAGCTGAAAAATGTGTCCTTAGGTGATTCTGTCCTGGTACAAATGTCACAAGAGTATGTACACATACCTACCATACATGTAGACTTCATGGTAAAACCTTGACCAAAAACCTGTCCAGCATGTTACAATACTGAATACTTTGTTCTCATTCCTCAAGATCACAGCTATGGTAGAAGGGGACATGCCTGACTGGGAAGTAATAATCACTGATTTCCCACTTTTATAGTTTCTGGTCATTTCTTTTTTCATTTCCATGTCAGTCACGTGAGGTTGCTTGTTAGTGATAATACTCACAATGGGCTTTATATGCTTAGAAGCTGCAGTGAACAAAACATAAGATTAAACCAAACACACAGGAAAATAATACAAACAAGAGATGGTATAAGCACGAGACATGTGTAATTTGGGGGGACATAATACACTGCAACATGAAGATGGCTATCCAATCCCTAAGCAATAGGAATCTGGAGGTCACCATTGTATTTATAATCCATCTTGACCAACATGTCATGACGTTCATGACAATGGTTAATAATATCAAATATCTGTGATAATATGGTTTATATTAAGAACTACATATTTGGTCTTTGCCCTACTTCGTGGCACAAAACTCCTAAGCCTGTGGGATTTCCTGGGTGAGGAGAGCATCAAGGTGGTTTTGATATGATAATTAGATGGCTTTTGAAAAGCCCCTAAGGATGGGAGCTAGTTGCCTGGGAAGTCAACAGAGTGAATAGAGAATTGGAATTTTCATCCTGCCCCTAACCCTTAGAGAGAGAAAAGGGACTGGAGGTTGAGCTCAATCACAGATTTCATCAGTCCTGCCTATGTACTTCCAGTCCCATAAAATCCAGGAGGACAGAGTTTAGAGACCATTTCAGAGCTTCCAGATTGGGAAAGCATCCAAGGACTCCATACACACACAGACACCATTAGGCCATGTATTGCTTTCATCTGGTTCTTTCTGAGCTATATCCCTTTATAATCGTTATCTGGGGAATAAAATGTTTCTCTGAGTTTTGTGAGTCACTCTAACAAATTAATTCAATCCACAGAGGTAGTCATGGAGTAGTATCAGAAAGAGATGAAATATAGAATACCCTGATTATTTAATTAGGAATTATTTGGTGGTATGGGGGAAATAAATTATCACTTTGGATTGTATGCACATTCTTAAGTCGCTGAGAAGTTAAATAGAACAAGTATAAAAATATGCACAAGGGATCTAATATCATGAAAGCTACTATTACATTCTAAAGTTATCATAGTGAAGGTTGGGAACATAAACCAGGCAGAAATGAATTGCAAAGTGAATGGGAAATAAGAGTCAAGACAATTAAGTCAGAAAACTAATAGAATCTAGGGTTAGATAAATTTTTAACAGAATGAAATTTTTAAAATTTTTGCATGCTGAAGCAATGGGTAAAACTGAGAAGCGCCTGGCAGTTGAAGAGAAATCGAAGAATTCTGTACAAGTTTTCTAAAGGAGAAAGGGTTGGGATGCAAAGCACACTTCAGGAATTGGTCCTCCATCAAGAAAATAAACAGTTACTCCATGTAATAAGCCAGAAGGATGGCCAGACAAGGACAAAGGTAGTTTTACTGGTAGTTTTAAAAGCAAGATTGTTGACTTTCTAACCAAATAAAGTCTATTCTCACTATTCTCTATGAAATACATAATGAGGGCATCTGTTGAGAGATGGGGGAAAGGTGTGGGAAAGTTGGGTATATAGGAGTATGGAGAAGGTTTGAAACAGTCTGGCAGAGAGCTCAGCTTGAGTTGATCAGAGAAACAGGAAGGATTTTTTGGCACTGTCATAACCATTCAAGATCAATGATAATGGATCTACACTGGTACCTCCTGCCCTCTTTTGTTTCTCTAGCTGCTCAAACCAGGAAGAGAAAAGGCATATCATAGCTTGTTTTCAATTAGATTGCAACCAATTAGATTGGAATTGGATTTCAGCTAGAATTGATATAACAAAAGCCTAAAAGGCAAGGGAATTTAGGGTGTTCACAGCTATATTGGTATCACTGGTTCCGTGCCTTTTTGCTCAAGCAGCATAAGTGACAAAGGAAAGAGTGGGTAGAGGGATAGAGCAAATTAAACATAAAGGGCTAGAGGTCAGAACTATTTATAGTGGTTTTGATTATGAAATTAAGCTGGAAAGACAGGAAGTTGTGTTCAGAAATGCAGCATTCGCATTAATGATATTGGAGGTGATGGATCCAGAGGGAATGGTGATTCACAGAAGTCCCTGGAGAAGAGGAGATTAAAGACCAAAATGTCAATGTGTTAGATGAGTATGTTTGATATGTGAAATTTGTTTTCTTAGTTCTTTTCTTTAATGATTTGAAAAGCAGGCATCCTGTTTTTATTTCAACTAATTCTTATTTTGAGATTTAAAATTTACATCTTGGAAGATAAATTTTTCTAGTTATCTTTATTAAGAATGAAATAATATCCCCCTTGGGAACAATGAGGAAATTGTATGTTCTCTTATCTCTCTGTCTTTTATTTTTGTTTTTCTATGGCAATACATTAGACCCAAATTGTTATAATTAGAATATTAGAGCTAAATCTACAGGACAAGATAGTGCTGCCACACTCGGCCTCCTTAGCTCTGTTACTGAGAATACTGGGCATTCCAAAAGAGGAGCAATCTTGTCCTTCCCATTTCTAAACTACAAGCTCAGTGGGATAGTCAATATAACCCAATATACTTACTTATCTTTGAGCAAAGTTGTCTTCTTTTTTCATAGCAAAATCTGAAAAACGTCTACACTCATTACAGTGCAACTTTAACTTTTGCGTTTAAGAAGAAAAAATTCCCTCTTGTTTCGTCAGGAAAATCAAGGCCATTAGACTCAACAGTCTGTCCTCATCTTCAAGGCAAATCTATTTACTCAACTCTCAACTCAGAGAATGGCAGATTCATCATTCATCAAAATAACACCCTTCACCAAATGCTTAACTAAGTCATCTCTCTGTCCTGTATGATCTCCTTCATTTATTGTATTTTTTCATCATCAATCTTTCCCCATTTTCTCTTCCCCCCTATTTTAATAGACTTAGTCCTGTCATGTTTATAAAATTCCTGTCTTGAGACCAGGTCTGCCTTGAGTGACCATTCTAATATTCTCCACCTCTTTTCAGTCAATTTTAATGAAAAATAATCTACACTTCGACATAAGATGTGGCCACTGGTTTCTGCAGTTTTACTGACAATGCTTTCAAGAAATATTTCCACATTTCCTGTTCTTGAAATACTATTCTCTATTGGCCATACTAAACCTAAAGCACTAAGGTTTTAGTCTTAAAATCCTGATCATTTTTCTCAGGAATTTCCCTCTTAGTCTAATTCTAAATCAGGGAGGGTGCTAGAACTTGGCCTTCATCCTACTCTTCTCTATATTGCTGTCATCAGTGTTCCTACCTCAACAATCTATACTCAAAAAAATTCAAAAAACTCTAAGCTCAAGAAACAAATATACACCTACATGCAAGGTATACTTTCCTCAATACAGTGATAAACAGAAAATTTTAGAAACATTTTAAGGCATGTTATATACAAAAGAACAATGACAAGGACAGTGGAATAATCAGTTTCCATGTAGCAGCCAAGATCACTTTTAAAACATAAACCAAAGTTCCAATGATTTTCATTATTCTTAGGATAATATCTAAATATCTAACAGAGACCATCAGATACTACATATTGGCCCCAGCTTCCTCCAAGACTTCATCCTGTATTATTTTCTGTATCTCTCTTTCCTAGCCAGACTGACCTTCTCTTATCCCGCAGTTACCCAAGTTCATCCTTACCCACCAGCCTTTGTGCTTGCTGTTTCCTCTGCTGAAAATTACATGTGAACTCCAAATCAAGCACCTCTTAAAAAGACCTTCAGTGATTCAGAATGGTCTCTTTCAACTGTCAATTATTCCCTAAAATATCTACCTTCTGAGTACTTTTTATTTTCCTGTTCAATTATTGATTGTCTATCTTCTCTACAACCTCAGAGTAGAAATTCCAGTGGGGCAGAAACTTTGCCAATCTTAAGATATTGGAAGCTCCTTAATATCTTTGTTAAATGGTGGTCCTTCAAGTTACACAAATTAAGACCAAAAAAAAAAAAAAAAAGAAAGAAAATAAATCAAAGACCAAAGCATTCAGGCACTAGGTATAATAATGGGATAACCATTTTGACACCTCCAAATGAGAAAGGAAGAAAATTGAAAGTCTGAGAATGAAAACAAATAAGAAATATGTCAAGCAGAACCTGTCTTAAAAAGTCAAGAAATTTGTCAAATATTTTGTTGACTCTTGGTTACCATTTGGACTAACCAACTGTCCAGTCTAAGAAGTAAGATCATCATAAACATCTGGCCTAAAAATGTTTGTTAAAGAAATAGATATCATAGCAATAGACACTGAGAAAACATTTGATAAAGTTCAACACCCATTTATGATGAAGATCATCGAAATTCTGGAGATAGAAGGGAAATACCTTAACATAAAAAAAGAAATATAAGACAAACCCATGGCCAATATCATCCTAAGTGGTGAAAAACTTAAAGTATTCCCTTTGACATCAGGAACAAGACAAGGTTATCTAATTTCACCACTACTTTTCAATATAATACTGGAAGTCCTAGCTAGAGCAGTAAGACAAAAAAAGGATGCCAAAAAAATCCAAATAAGGAAAAATGAAATAAAATTATCACTGTTTTCAGATGACATGATAATTTATATAGAAAAAACTAAAATCTCTACAGGAAAAACTAATGAAAATAATAAATCAGCTCAGTAAGGTAGCCAGTTACAAAATCAACATACAAAAACCAGTCACCTTCTCATATGCAAAAAATAAGTTCAAAAAAGAAATTAAGAAAACCACTCCATTTACAATGGTACCAGTGAAAATTAAATACCTGGGAATAAAACTAACAAAAATGTGAAAGACCTATACAAAGAGAACTATTAGCAATCTACAGATTCAATGCAATCCCAGTAAAAATCTCAATATTCCTTAAAGAAATAGAGCAAATACTACTGAAATTCATGTGGAATAAAAAAAAAAAAAACCTTTAATAACTAAAGTCCTCCTGACCAAAAAGAAAGAGAATAGAGGGATTGTACTCCCAGACTTTAAATTACACTACAAAGTCATTATAATTAAGACAGCATGGTACAGGAATAAAAACAGACACAGCCCAATGGAACAGAATCAAAGGCCCAGAAATAAATCCACAAATACATGATCAATTAATCTATGACAAAGGGGCAAGAAAGCATGCATTGGAACAAGGATAGCTTCTTCAATAAATGGTGCTGGGAAAACTGAACATGCAGAAGACTGAATCTGAACTACTCCCTTAAACCATAAACAAAAACCAACTGAAAATGGATAAAAGACTTGGAACTAAGACCTGAAAGCATAAAATATATAGAAAAAACTTGCATTTGGGCAAAACACTCCATAACCAATACTGCAGAAACATCTTGCAAGACCCATGTATGCAAGCAAAGAAAACTAAGGAAAACATAAACAACTAGGGCTATATCAAGTTTAAAAGCTTCTGTACATCAAACAGACTACAACCAAAACAAAGAGACACCCAACGGAATGGGGGAAAAAACTGCACTCCACTCAACTGACGAAGATCTGATAGCAAACATCCACAAAGAATTCATACAACTTAGCACAAATTCCCATCAAAAAAATGGAGAGAAGAGCCTAAAAGACACTTTTCCAAAGAGGAAATACAAATGACCAACAGGCATATGGAAAAATTCCCAGCATCACTTATAATCAGGGAGATGCAAATCAAAACCACAATGAGATACAACCTCACACTGGTAAGAATGGCCCCTATGAAAAAACAACAGGTAACAACAACTGCTGACATGGAGGTAGAGAAAAAGGAACACTTTTACACTGCTGGTGGGAATGTAAACTGGTCCAGCCACTATGGAAAGCTGTGTGGAGGACCCTCAAACTACTGAAAAGGGATCTACTATTTGATCCATTAATCCCACTTCTGGGAATCTACCCAAAGGATACAATACACTAATTCAAAAAGATGCCTGTGCTCATGTTTATTGCAGCACTGTTTACATATGAAAACAAATCAAATGCCCCAAAATAGACAAATGGGTCAGAAAGTTGTGGTATATTTACACAATGGAATAGTATTCATTAATCAAAAAAGCTCCATGCTAGTTGCTAACTTTTTCCCATTGGTAAAATGTCAGGAGTCACTCTTGGAAAATAGCCACAAAATAGACAAGAAAACCACTATGTCCTGTACATTTTTTTAAAAAACATATTTTTTAAAAAACACATTTTTTAAAAGTACACTTTTTTAAAAAATGAAAATTATACATTATCCACACTTATCAGATTTAACTATAAATATCATTTTACAGATCAAGAACAGGGTAGAGTGTTCATTACTAGTAGTCTTATATTGATTTGAGGCAGACAGAGTTGGGTGGAACTAAAGGAAAAATTTAGATCTCAGGACTAGAGAATAACCAAACTATCTAGTCATTGGTCCCTCCAAAGATTCCCCGGGGACAATAGACATGATTAACAGATTCCAAAATTCAAGTTCACCCTCAAAAGCCTAAAATCTGCACTTACTGAGGTTATTCCAAAGCTTAGGTCACAGACTGAAGTTCACAAAGAAGTTTCAATGATTTCCTAGACAGAGATAGTTGTTACGTTATAAAATATATGAATAATGATGAAGGACAATTTTATATATTTTCATATACTGACTTTTAAAATCTTTATATAAAAACATTTTTTAAAATAGGTTATACTTTGTGTCGTCACATCCTACAGCTTATTTAGATGAAATCATGAATAAATGTAAGAAATGGCAACTGCATGCATACCAGCCCCAGAGATCACAGCTACCAACCACATCCAATGTCTCTGGGCTTCTGATGGTTATCTCTCTCTTTTCATAACATACATAGCACACCGGTCATGAAGTTCTATCTCATGGACATACCAGGACACACGTCCCAGCTGGGAAGTCCTGGCAGCCTCAGTCTCTGCTGTCTAGGGCTACTGTGAGTAAATGCCATCAGTTCATGATGCCACATTACTAGAACACTGACCCAGACTCATGTCCATACTACCACACAGGTTTCTCTCATGATCTATGAAAATACCAGACATTCTCATTCTTCCAAGAGCATTGAGCAAAGGGTCAAACAAGCTGAAGTTCTCCTTTGCATGCAGAATAATTTTGCGTGCAGAATGGAAAACTAGAGATGACATGTCTGATTAATGTCCATGGAGGCCCAAGCTCAGTCTCTGAAACACAACAGAGTTGCTTTGGTACTGGACTGCTACCAAAATAGCAATATGAACTCAACTCCTCTGCACTGGCCCTTTAAGAGAAAAGTTCAAAAATGGCCAAAGTAAGCAAGATGTCAAGAAAGCTCTAGGCTCTTTGCCCTATGGCCTTCTCAGGAGACATTCTCCAATGCCTTTACTGTTGTCATTTTGTCCCCCATGGGTAGAACTATTTATTGTGCCCCACACTCAAATAGAATTTCAATTAAAAGTCAAGATTTGGCAGCAAAAACCTGTTTTCTTGTTAGACACATTGTAAATTGTATAAAACTATTTTGGTGCAATTTACAACTTAGAAATAAAAACACTCTCATACAGTAATTTGTCTGCTATAGCACTAGGAAATCTGGATGCCTGGGCTCCTGGTCAGAGCTGGAAAGTGGCCAAAAAAGGGATTGGTGTTTGAGGGTAGAATGTATGCAGCCGTGGCCACCAACAGCTAGGTGTGAGTAGAGAAACACATTCCACTTCCCCTGGGTGCTGCGTAAGGATTAGTGGATAATGTATTGAAAATATTTAGCACAGTACCTGGTACACTGAATTTTATCAGCTATAGTGGAGATCAGGTTGTGATGGCATTAGTAGGGATATAGAAGTCATCATAATAGTATTAACAATAGTGGGATGTCCTGAACTTGGGCCAAGAAAACTTAAGTTCTAGCCATAACCTTACCATGAATAATCAGCCCAATCTCTCTGCCCAGAATCCAGAAAGGATCAAAAAGACATAATAAAAGCAGCTCAAAAACAGGGCAGAGTGCGTATTATTAGTAGTGCAATATTGATTTGAGTCAGAGTTGGACAGAGCTAAAGGAAAAACTTAGATCTTAGGACTAGAGAATAGCCAAATTATCTAGTTATTGGTCCCCTCCAAAGATTCCCTGAGGTCAGAATAGACATGAACTTTCTGGAAAAAAATGAGTCTAGGGTTTTCAGAAACTGAATATATAAAATGTTACAGAAATTTAAATTATGTGGAATTGATAGGCTAATAAATGAAATCAAACGTTTAAAAATAAGTTTAAATATGTTGGAGAACTTAGCGTATAATGAGGGCAGCATTTTAGATCAATGAAAAAAAAGATTGCAAAATAAGTCATGTTGGGAAAAACTGACAGCCACCTGAAAACAAATAAATTTACATGCCTATCTCATGCCTTATAATACAGTTGTTACAGATGAGTAAGTATTTGAAATATAAAGAACTTATGAAAATATTAAAATAGGTCTGTTTCCTTAAAATAAGGATCTCTAAAATATTATATAAAATCCAGAAGTCATTAAAATTTTTAAATCTGACTAATTATGAAAAAAGATGTCTACATGGCAACATGTAAGAACAAAAACAAAACAGGTTAAAAGCACAGAAAGCAAAAAATGGGCCGGGCACGGTGGCTCGTGCCTGCAAGCTTCAGCCTATGAAGCGGCCGGGGCTAGCGATCAGGGTTCGAGTCCCGCCTGGGGCCCGTAGAGAGACCTAGTTCCAAAAAAATAGCTGGGCGTGGTGGAGCGCGCTTGTAATCCCAGCTACCTGGGAAACTGAGGTTGGGGATTGCTTGAGTCTGTGGTACTCCAGGCAACATGAGCCTGCGGTTCTAAGGGCAAAAATAGCAAGACCTAGTCTCCAAAAAAAAAAAGTAAAAAATGGAAAACCAGGAAAAATAGTTTTGCAGGTCATATCACAAAGAACTAATTTCTGCTGTATGTAAGAAGTCCTGATGAATCAATAAAGATTGGCAATTATATAAACAGACTGTTGACAAAATTCAAAACAGAGATGCTTTGAAACATCCCAAAAAATATTTAACTTTGCTTATATAAAAATGAATGTATAAGCTATTGTTTTACCTCTCAGATTGGTCATCAAAAAGAATGAAGATAATTTGAAAAAAATTGATTAATAAAATCAGGTAAATAGTTAAATAATAGAGGTAATTATGGTATATGAAAATTGTCATTTGTAGGGAAACACTTTTATTTGTTTTAAAACACTATTATTCCTGAAAGCATTGACAGGTAACTGATGTCCAATGTCCAAGGTTGTCTCTCAGAGACAGAAACAGATGGTTAAGCGGTAAAAGAAAAGAAAGATATATTGTTCATGTTAAGCTCTTTTGTGCCTTTGAGATTGTATGTAGATATATTGCACATTTTAAAAATTCAGTAAAATAATATGCAAATCAGGAGGTGGAAGTAGAAAACAAAATCTCCCATCAAACCTGTCCATGTAGTCTGAAACCAGTTCTTTTGAATTCCTCAGGAGTAAAATCTGTGTGCTTTCACTCTCTGCTCCTCTTTCCTAGAACACTGTTCTCCCCATTCTTCTTGTACTCAACTACATTCTATTTAACCTTCAGAGCTTAGACTTTAGATCAAATTCTCTATGAAAAATTCTTGATCTCGGGTAAATTCTTCCAGAAATCTCTCTAGGACACCACATTTGCCCACCACACACTGTTCTATTACTCCATTGGTTGCTGTTCCCACTAGCCCTTAGGTCTTCCTGACTCTGTTCTTTATATTGCTTACACTCCACTGGCCTTACCAATTTTTCAGATGAAGATATAGGTCAAAGTCTAAGCCCTTGCGGCCATTTGGTGGCGAGTGATGACCTGGAAAGCAGCGTCGCTTGTCACTGCATTTTCTTGCTTCCGCATTGAAGGATGAGCTACTTATTTTTTAACAGGCAACCAAGTGCAAGTCTTTAATTCCTATCACCAATGTGAGATGCCACATCTACCTCAGGATGGGTCTAACTCCCTATTCCTACTTCTCTGACCCTCACCCTTCCTCCAACACTGAGCTTAAAATTTTCCAGTATCCTACCTGCCGTTCCTTATAGGGTAATGCACGGCCATTGCACATCCTTATTGTACTTCAATTGTTCAGAGTTCTAAGAAAGGTTATTCATGGAAAGTGTCCTGGACTTGAGTTACCAAGACTTCTATTTACTTGTTCAAGTTCTCTTTTGCTGGAAGTAACACCCATATAACAGCTCTAAGCCCCAGTACCCACCTGTCAACATGAGACTGCCAAGAAATCAATTAATGGCAAATAGCACTACACACAAGAGAATCAGACACGAAATATCTGAACCCTGAATGTGTTCTCTACACTTCAGAATGGAATTCTTATAGTGCCCTTGACCCTTGTAGGAAAACACATTGTTTTGGAGCACTTGACTGGTTAGCCCAACAAAATTCTTACACTGATCATTTTGTTCTCCTTGTAGACTAGTCACTTTCTAAGAGTAGGAGAACACTCTAAAAGTGTGCAGGGGTGTGAAATTGCTCCCTAACACTTTTCACAGAAATCATTTCAGGTAAGAAAAAGAAAACAAATTTTTCTTTCTTTCTTCAATTCATTTTCTAGTCTCCTATCAAAAACTGAGATCTTGATGTCATTGGCTCAGAGGAAATAACAACTCTCCAGTTAAGAGGCTGAGTGGATTACTTTCTTCAGTGCTGTCCCACCAAGAAACAGCAACTGAGTTGATTTCTGTGCTATCGGGAGAAAGAATGAACCATTAAAATGAAATGAATTTAATGCTTTTAAAAAAAGAGGATACACCATTAGCAAAGGAGAGACAGGGAGGGAGGAGTAGAGGAGCTTATAAGTTGTAGGACACCAGCAGAATCTGTTTTTCTATTTTGTGTTTCTACCATTAGCTGTGGGTCTTGTGTATGTCAGTCGTTCTCTCTGGATGCCAGGATTCTGACAGGGATGCCACAAGAGTTAAATAAGATAAAGTATTCAAAAAGCTTAGATACCTAATCTGTGAGTATAAATGATTGTCCTCTCAACTCCAACACCTCAAACTGGTGATCTACAGAGCTCTGTTGACAGAACAGTGAAGAAAGTGCTTGTGCTCATATGAGTTGGGGAAATTAGAGTTTTGAAAGTTTCATCATTTAGATGATGAAGTCCCAGAGACTTTAATGGGCTAATATGCATAGTGGAGTCTCCAAAACCAAAACGAGGGAAAGATGTTGCAATGCTTCCCGGTATATTCGAAGAAGGGTCACTTTAGGCAGTATTGCTCTCAACCAAGTGCCATCTGGGAGGCAAGATCCTTACCACTTCTAGATTCCTGGTATGAAAGCTCAACACATCGCTAAGCATGGCCAGTCTGTGTGTGTGATAGTGTGTACTGTTACCTCTTCAAGTCACATTCCTTCTCTCCCCACTCCACCCCTGCCCTGACCATCCCTCTCTCTTCCTGGGTCTTCTTGTGCCACCAGGGTCTTATTCCTATGGGATATTTCCTCCAAACTCTCTTTTCTTCTGGTTTCCAGTTGGGTCCAGCAATGGAAAATTCTGTGGGAACATTAAAGGGTAAAAAGAGACATTCCCCATGGATATTTCTTTCTGTGACCCTCTCTTGTTTGGGTGTCACAATTCTGTAGGGTGCTGTATCTTTCTGCGAGTTTCTTAACCTAGGATTCATGAACTCTCCAATCAAGGAAGACATGAGTAGCATTCTAAGGTCCTGTGATCTTGGAAGGGGAAAAAAATACATACCATTTCTTTCATTAACTTCATTTTTACTTCAGACAGAAATTCAGCATTTCTTTCAATTATGAGTATAGATATCACCACTTTCTAATTCAAATTAAATGTTCTTTATTATAGTAGTTGTACTTTTTCAACTATTGTTCATACTCATCATTACCTACAGATTGTGGCATTATTAAATCTGCTTCAATTATTTAACCTGTTAGTTAAGAGGTTTAAGGAAACATTATGACAAATTGGGGTTTTTTGTAATTAAATAATTTATTTTAAATTGGGTTTTTAAGTATTTTAATAACTATTTCTCCACAGTTGGTTTTCTTTTTAATTCTATTAGTTTTATTTCAATAAAGAACCCATAAATTTTGTAAAACTTCCTAATGGCTATGTGGCACATAAATGTTTAGAATTCCTGCCCATAGAACCTGAATATATATTTTTTAAGTTATTAAGGGATTAGTTATTATGAAATGCAAATTAAAACCACAATGATTTGCCACTTTATGCCCAGGACAATAAGATACCACACTCAACAGGGTGTCTGTAGTTAAAAATGTGAGATTATAAGAGTTTCTAACAATGATAAAGAAATTGGAACCCACCTATATATGGTTAATGGGAATGTAAAAAGGTGCAATTGCTGTGGGAAAAAGTCTAGCAGTTACATAAAAGTTTAAGCATAGAATTTACCTATGATCTAGAAATTCCACTCTGAGGTATATACAAGGGAGATGAAGACTTATGTCCACACATAGTCTTGAATATAAATGTATATAATAGCGGTCTTCATAATAACCAGTGGAATATTACTAGGTGGTAAAAAGGAATGAAATCTAGATATGCACTACAATATGGACGTAATTTGGAAATGTTATACTAGGTGAAAGAAGTCACTAAAAAGGACCATTGGTGTTTCTAGTCAATCCTTGTATTTTCAGTTTCCATATTAGCAAATTCACTTATCTACTGAAGCTTTATTTGTAAACCCCAAAGTCAATGCTTGGGAGGCTTCGGAAAGGGAAAAATCTTCAAGATGCCCAGAGAACACTATTCCATTTAAGGTGGGACAAATAGATACTCTGCCTACCCATTTCATATTTAATAATTCCTGTTTACTGTTGTAAGCAAGTATCCTTTTCCATTTAGTGCAATGGTGTCATATGTTTGTGCTTTTTTGTTGGTGATTGTGTTGCTTACTGTGATCCTCAATTGTTGAAGTGCTGACTACTGCCTCTAAATGCAAGAAGGTTGGGGTGTGCCTTATGGGGAAAATATGTATGCTAGATCAATCTTACAATAGTACTGTTAACTGTGAGAACAAATGTATAAGAGATAGTAAACTAAGGTGTATTTCAACAAAAAACACACATGAAATAAGTTGAGGTATCTGATCTGAAAATATCATGACCAGAGTCTTTTAGAAACCCAGCCCTACATTTCCTCTATAAGATAGCATGTTTCAGTAATACAGCAAGTCATAGAATAATGAGTGATGTCATTTAGTTCTACATTGTTTTGTTGCTATGTTGAGAAGAAAAATAACCACTGATCCCAAGTAAGAGGAGGAGAGGGTGGGTTAAAAAAAGGAGTGCAGGGGTGTCTTTGAGTAAGCCCCATGGAATACCTTCCTCCAGGACTCTGGTGACACTCTAGAGATGATAATGACTTTTCACCCTTGTTAATCCTGTGTAGTTAATATCCATTTTAGGTTTTCTTAGTTCAGTTTGCACTCATGAAAATTGTCTGTGTTCAGATTCTCTTCCACTGAAAGAAGATAACACTAGGAGATTTAAAGATACCTCTTGCTCCCACAGAAGGAAGGCTGGTGATATTCAACAAACCTCTCCATTGAGACAGGAGAAAGGCTGTCTGAGAGGGTAAAGCAGAGCAGACAAAGAGCCAGGGCTATGAGTGTTGACTTCTGACCTGAGAGGCAGCAGCAGTAGACTGAGAATGCCAGGCAAATAGACACTTCTTTTATTTTTCCTAATAACAGTGTTTTCCAATAGAAAAATAGAAGTTTCTATTAGAAAAAAGTATCACCAACTTAAAATAGGGAGATTTCCCTCTGAAGATTTTTTTTCATCATTATGAGCACATCCATAATGTGCTCACTACCCACTAGTTAGGAACATGCTCAACTCACTCAGCAAGTGATTAGAGGGAGAATACAGAGCACAGTCATAACTGCGGGAAGCTTTCTCCAAACTTGGAATTTGCCAGCCTGACCGCTATCATAGTTTATTCCAAAAGCTCAGGGTTCACTCTGAAGTGAAGCCCCACATGCCTCGGGAGGCAAGCAGGCAGCCCCGAACCTCCATGACACAAATTCACTTTCCTAGTTTCCTCACTCAACTTTATTTCATGCTTTTTTTCTCTCTCAAGTTAAACCAGAATGCCACAGTTTCAAAATCTATAATTCTACAAAGAAACCCTTGGTGTTCATGTGCCATGTTGGGTTTTTTGTTTGTTTGTTTAAAAACTAGTTCTCACTATGTTGCCTGAGTAGTCCCGAACCCATGGATTCAAGTGATCCCTAGCCTCAGCCTCCCAGCGCTGGGATTATAGGCAGACACCACTGCACCCAGCTCATGTCCCATGTTGTAAACATAACTTTTTTCCTGTTCTGACTGGACAGTACCCTCTTTCAGATAACTACTTCCCAACGGAGACTAGCCTGATCTGACAGATAAGTTTATTTTATAAAATATCCATTAAATAGAAGAAATTTATCTATAAGTCAGTTCTCTCACTCACATGAAGACATTAGCTTTTACAATTGATCTACGGTAAGTCTAAAGTTTAGTCCATTATTTACATTGGTTGATTTCTCTACAATTGGGTTCGCTAGCTCTCCTATTAAATCTAAATACCATGAAGACTGGTGTGAATGTAGAAGGTGTTGTGTTTGCCTATACGCTCCCCCAGAGACACATAAAAATGTGTTGTGAGGGAGGGAGGGCACATACACAGATGAGAGATGTAAAAGAAGACAGTTTGTTTGTTATAAAGATTGAAAACCATATAAGCTCCAAGGTAGTTAGTGCTCAGGTTCAAATGGCAAGACTCGCTATAAATAAAATCAGAGTTCAAAGCACTGCTTTTTGAACTCTGTCTATATATTTATATGTGCACTCATATCTATAGCATCATTTTTCACAGTAGCCAAGAGGTGGAACTACTTGTGTATGCACAAGTCAATAGATAAACAACAATATCTATTGGCTTATCAATGTGATGGTATATTACTCAGGACAAAAAGGGAACACATTGTGACACATGCTCCAGCATGGATGGACCCAGGAGACATTACACTCAGGAAATAGTTGACACCAAAAGCAAACATTGTGTGGTTTCAACTCAGGGATAAAAAGTAGAATGGTAGTTGCAAGGGCTGGGGGAAGGAAGGAGAGTTATTGTTTACTGGGGACAAAGTTTCAATTTTGCAAGAGGAAAAATCCTGGAAATGGAGGATGGGATGGTTGCACAACTATGTAATGGGCTAGGTGCCACTGAACTGTACACTTAAAATGTTTCAGATGGTCAATGTTATGGTATGTGTGTTTTAACATAGTAAAAAATAATTTTAAAAAAACACCTGAAATCCAAATTAGCATTTTTCATCTAGCTAACCTGGCTCCTTAGTTTAAAGTTATATGGATCCAGTCTCTAAGTACACTGATTTTTTTTTTTTGCCAATTCTCATTTATACCATTGGGAAAGGAGAGGAAATACAAATAAAAGCCACAGGCCTGTTTCCCCTCTTGCTCTTTATTAAATACAATACTGCTGGAATTATCAATTTTAAGGGTCTTTAGAATGTATGTCCCTTGGGTTCTAAGAACCCATGACTTTGCATCATCACTGTAAACAGTACTCAGTAGCTGGAGAAAGTTTCAAAGTTTTAATTCAGGGACACAAAGCAAAGCTTGTGAAATAGACTTCAAGGTCTATTCACAACATAATGAGAGTGTAACTGTGATGCATAAAAGATGACTTGCTTGGAGCTCAGTTCTCATCTGGTCTTTTAAACAAAAGAACAAAAAGTTAGAGATAATCTTGGCAAGGCTGTGTTGAGTCAGTGCTAAGTGAGGGACAAATATGTAGTAGAACCTTTCAAAAGTCACTTTTCTCATTTAATATCTTTAAATATAGCATGTTTAGAGCATGCCAATTCATAGACCTTAAATCAACCACAGCATGAATCATTTTTGCATCTCTGATGACATGAGTACAGAGCCATTTATTCTTTCAACAAATATTTGTGGAGTGCCCACTGCTATGTAACAACTGCAGTCTTCACTCCCCCATAGTGAAGTAGTACAACTGAAAAATAGAAGGCAAAAAGAAAAAAACAGAAATTAAATGGTTTCACTACTATATGGGACATGGGAAAGATAAACAAAAATCCATAAAGAAAAGTCAAAACAAGCCAACAACCAAATTGAAGTACACAACCTGGGAAGGGGGCAGTGGGACAGGGTGGGAATGGTCAGGAAGGGGGGGGGGTGTGAACCCCAGAGATCACAGAGATGTGAAATTTATATATAAATAAATTATTAAATTAAAAAAAATCCATCAGGCCAAACAATAAACCATTTTCCTATCACCCCTAAAGACCCCCACCTTTTTTAAAAGATGAGGCAGGAGTGAGAATTTGGTTCACCAAATTTACTCTGGAGATCAAATCCTTGTCCATTATCAGGCTCAGTCCTGGTCCTAGCTTCTCCTGTCTTTGGCTAACACGCTCAGCTGTTCTCTGCAACCACCTCAGTACAAAAAAAGAGACACAGCTCTAGTTGGCCCTGCAGGACCACCCTGACTGTTTCATGTATATAATTATTGTTGCTGTTACTGTTGCTAAAATTGATATTTGCACAGTGCTTATTATGTGATATAGATGATAGATATAGATCTATGTATATGTGTATCTCACATATATGCATACATGTATTTCATAATAATAGGCAATAATATTGTTCTCAATTAATAGATAAGTAAACTGAGTCACAAAGAAGTTACCTCAAATCACCCAGCTGCTAAGTGAGAGAGCTGGGACTTGAGTCCAAGCAGTTTGTTTTCAGAATTTGTGTTTTAAACAGAGCAACACAAAATAGCTGAACTTTAGATTTCTTTATCCTGGTCCATGGGAAGATAAGGAATTAATTTTAACCAGATTATAAACTGCAGTACTTCATTTATTGAGCCTTGCAGTGAAACAGTCTCAGCCTAAGTCCCGAGCTAACTGATTTATAGTCTCATGTAAGCTCCATTTTTCCTTGGGAGTCAACTGCAAAATGTTCTAGATCAAATCTAGTGGGCATATGACACTCGGAATAGCACTGCTGAACCACTATGCTATGCAGCCTCTCAGAGTCCTTCTCTTAGAAGGTGCTCAGCTTTTCATAGAAGGCCCAGCATTGATGGTTCTGTTGTTAGACTAGGGTTGTTAACCAGAGATGTTAGGAGAAGTCAGTACAGGTCAAACACTATCAAAGGGTACCTCAATTACAGAGAAAATCTTAAAGGGATGAAAGGATTTCCAAGTTCCAGCCTACACATCCCAAGCAGCATTTGATATCTAGGAGGTACAGAAGCCTCCCTGGGAACAAATCCTTTCCAGACGGATGTACAAAAAGGCATCTTCCAGAGTGACAGCTGGAGTCCTTTGTAATTGAGCTTAGCTTTGAACCCATTCGAGTAAGATGCAAAATAAGCCAAATTATGGTTACTCTCTCAGAAACAGATAAGACTCCAAGATTTGTCTTTTCTTTTATAAGGATGACCTGAAGCTGTAGTCAGAGAAGCGTGCTCAATTACAAAGCACACTTGAAATAGAATCCCATTTCAATCAATTAGTAGAGAATTTGGACTGGATAAGTGCAATATCAGGTGCCAAAGGTGGAAAGGTAAAGAACTGCAAATATGTGCAACTGATACAAATAAAACTGGAAACTAAAGTTCCCAGGAGCTTGTAAAGTCAGGAACTGCAACCATCTCTTTAGAGATGGACAAGGAAAAGCCAGTAAGTCAAGCACAGAATCAGGGATATTCTGAAAATTCAACTACTCCATGCTAAGTGATAGGATAGTTTACTGGTGAAATATGGATTCTGGGTCAATTCTTGGCTCTGCTGTTCATAGATATGTGAGGAATATAATACTTATCGCTTGTGGTCCTGTTTCTTTATCTGAAATAACTGCCTACTGAAGATTTCATGGGCATTAAATTGCCAAGAAGAGTACCTAACAGAAAGTAAATGCTCTTTTGCAGCTGACCCGTAGTATTGTTGCATATTTTATACCCATTCTAGCTTTTGCACATTAAATTTGAGAAAGTTTTGCACCTCACATTTTAGAAACCTCAGGTTTTTCATCTGTAAAATGGTGGTAATGAAATTTCCACCACCTATCTTCCACTGGACTATTATAAGCCTCAAATGACACATTCATACAAGGCTCACTATTATAATAACATAGTAATGACAGCTTGATACAACCACCAATGCCACTATGGTCACCATAACAACCACCATCACCTCCAATATATCTGCTATCACTGCCATGATCACCATCTTCAATATCTCCATCATCACCATCTCCACCGCTACCACCACCACCACCACCACCATCTCCACCATCACCACCACCACCACCAACATCGCTATCTCACTACCACCACTAGCAAATGGTTACATGATTATTATTTTGTTATCACAAAGACAGATACCCAGTATTTGAATTGTACCTACTCTCATAATAGCAGTAACTAGTTAGATTTTTTTCCCTACTGCTTTTTAGGCTCAACTTTCTCTAGAATTTTTAAAAGATTTTTTTCATATCCAATGTGATGTTGTCCTCTGCTGCACTCAACATGCACACCTGGGGGTCACAACCAGCACCCCAGGCTTCAAGTTTGAAATCATGCGAACATGTTCAACATCTGTTCTATCATCCAGTGTCAAATATCCCAGTGCTCCCTCACAACCAACCCTCATTCTCTAGTAATTGTTCCTTTTGTTTTTTCCTTCACTAGATGATGAATATCTGTCTTGTTCACTCATGTTGAACCTCAGAGCTAGTGCCATGCCTTGTGCAAAAACAGTCCCCAAAACTAGTGTCAAATGGATGGATGAGTGAAAAATTCTACCACTGACGCAATGTGTTAGCTGGGTATGTCCTCTTGCTCAGAATAAAGGATAAAAATACCTCTCTTAAAGGTCTGTTATGACAGTCACAACTCTTTTAAAAGAGATGTCAAAGTTTCCAGTAAATATTCCAAGCACAGAATAGTGGTTCAGTCAGTTTTGGTTTCCTATACTCTTGAGTTCTTCACTTTCATGTTTAAGCACAGCACTGCCTGAGTCCCTTGGAACCCACTTGAGTGAAACTGAAAAAACTGGACAATTCACTGTTGCCCTGAAGTAACAATAAACTATCCAACTAGCTGCCATGGGTGTGGGGAGCCCACCCACACTCCTGCTCCCAAAGGCTCTATTCTACCCAGCCTCTACCCCCACCCCCACCCCACCGCACCACCCCCACCCCCCCACCACACCAGCTACAGGAAAACCTTGCCTGTTTTTCCCAAACACCAATCAACCTCTTCCAGAACTACTAAATCAAAGGCAAGGTGAAAATCACCATCATTAAATGGCAGAGGAAAACACAGTTGGACAGATTCTTATAAGGGAAAACAGTATTAAAATATTCTCCAAATTCTTTCCATGTCATTAATAAAAGGAAGAAACTCCATTACCATGTTTATTACCAAAGTAAACTCCATTTTAATCTAATACTCTGTTCATCTCTGATTTTCAGCAACTCACATCTCCCTGATGAAATCCAATTTCCATAAATGCTTTACAGAATTCAAAGAGGACAGATCTTTGAATCTTCCTAATATTATTAATAAATGCTAGGAGGGTGTAACACAAATTAACGGGGAAATTTAATAATTCTCTTATTGGAATTTCTTTTCCATTTGTTTCCCGAGGGGGGAGAATGTTAGTGTGTGCTTTCTGTAGACAATATTGTTTAATGGAAACTTTGCAAAAATTAGAATTAGGCCTTTGGTGAACAGGGATCTTTAATTTAATTTGTTTTTACTGCCAGAACACAGGGAGTTACTCACAGCGATTGCACCAGCAGGCAGTCCGTTAGAATTCAGTTTTGTTGTGATCACCAGGGTAATGACTTCTTCAAGGCCCAGTGTTGGGAGAACAGCATGGTTTAGTTATTATGGGAATCGTAAATGTCATTAATAAAGTCCTGGAGGAGCAATCACATTGCATAGCAGCCTTATAAACATGGGAGACCAGTCACTCTTCACATTCTTGAGAAGGGGGTAGGGGTGACTATCATGTATTGGGGGAAGGAAGAAATAAGAGAGAGGTAGAAATGGGAGCCCTTACTTTATTTGAATTTTTCCCCTTAACGTCTGTCTCCAGTTTAAGACACAAAATAAAAACCCTTTGTTGCTCATTCTAGGTTTGCTTTTCCTGATTCTGCTGAATCCCTGCTGCTGCTAACTGCAAAAAAGAGTCAGCCTCTCTCTAAATACCTAAAGATGGCCCAAGAAAGTAATTTAAGGGGGGCAACTGCCTCTCAGGAATATATGCATGAAATTGAAAGCAGGATCTCAAACAGATGTTCAAAGCAGCATTTGCAATCCACAGAAAGTCCAACAACACAAGCTTCCAACAAGTGGATGAGTAAAAATATGGTACATCTACACAATGGAATATTATTCAGCCTTAAAAATGAAGGCAACTCTGACACATGCTCCAACATAGATGAATCCTGAAGACATGCTAAATGAAATAACCAGAGACAAAGAGACAAATATCTTATTATTCTATTTATGTGAATTATCTAGACTAGACAAACTCATAGAGATAGGAAGTAGAATGGAAGTTGACAAGTGCCAGAAGGAAAGGAATGTGGAGCTGTTGTTTAATAGTTATGAGTTTTTGTTTGGAAAAGTTTTGAAAGTAGGTAATGGTGATTGTTGCACAACATTATGACTATAACAGTGTCATTGAATCATACACTTAAAAGGGTAAATCTTACACACAGTATTATAATTTATGACAATATCCCAAATAAAGGAAAGCTGGACTGCAGAAATCTTTCTTCCTCATTTCACTTCTATCCCTAGCCTAATTTCCCCCCCTCCTTCTTCTGTAACTCTCAGTTTCTCCTCCCAGTAAGGAGGGGTGAGAAGTACCTGGTATACACTCATAGCAGATGCTCAGTAAACAGGACAACCTCATGTGTGTTTGTGTGTGTGTGTGTGTGTGTGTGTGTGTGTGTGTGTGTGTGTGTGTGTGTGAGAATGAGATAGCAGGAACTTAGATCTGGAGTTCCTTTTGTCTTGATGTTTTTATAGTTTCGTTTTTTTCTAATTGCTTAAAACTATTTTTACTGAAAAAGAGCCAGCTATTCTGAACACCCTTCCAAGCCTGTGTGAGTTGTGTTAGCTACACATTCACAGCTGGGAGGAGGCTTGTAAAATAACCACTTGTTAAGAACTTAGTTCCTAAGGAATGGAGACAAAAAGTCCAAAGAGAATCAACTCAATTCATCTACAGTCCCAAACACAGGTTAGTTTCTGATTGGCAATTATCACCATGAAGACCCTATGACTGAAATTGGACCCACCTGCCTCAAAGGGACACCTGTCACATGGAGATAAGTGTCTCTTTGACCTGAAATGAACATAAAAAAATATGAGCAAGGTTCTCCCCTAACAGTAACAGGCGGCAGCATCAGATAAGTTCTCATTTCTAAGAGAGAATAAAGGCCCAGATATTTGGAGGATTTTAACCTGAAGATGTGGAGCTCAGGGAGAGTCCCAAATTAAAGATTACAGTAAAATTTGTAAGAATTAGAAAGGCAACAAATATTTTGTACTTAGATTGTTTTTGTTGAGTTTACTTTCAGCTTTCTTATCTTACAAAGAGGAGCTAACCCTAAAACATAGGTTTAGCTTGCTTTCTTTTCTCCATCTCTCTCTGCCTTCCCAATATTCAAGTGAAGAGCCTCATTTGCCAGAATAGATACTACAGATTTCTTTTTTCTTTTCTTATTTACCAAATTGGATTCCACTATTTTCCTTCACAACGAAAAAAGAAAAACATGATATAAAATATACCATTTAATGTTGTTAATCTTAGTTCTTTTTTATAAGTCTATTTCAAATTGTAGACTTTCAACTAGTTCTAATCTGTTTCTTACATTATCATGTGGTGTTTCTTATTTAACAACTGACAAATTGCATGCCTCATAGTAGTTGATGACTACATTTTAAAGAAATTAACCAAGAATTTCTTGGCAGTTTATGAGAATATGTCCTAAAAGTAATGGCAACACCATTCATATCACTGCTTTTACAGGAAGGCTCAAGACCTTGAGAGAGCCTAACATTTAAAAAAATGTTATTTTTCTACAGTCATCCCTTTGTGATACAAAATGCAATAAAAATAATAATAAACTGCACTTATTGCCACTATTATGGAGATAGATTGTTTGCATTGCCTGGGCTTTCCTGGGATCAAATGGCACACCTTGGAAGCCCAAGTCACACTTGGGCCACCCAGGTACTAAAATGAGGATCTGCACTAAAGCTGCAAGTACTTCCCTCCACTAAGCCTGCACTGAATCAAAACACTAAACCAGAAGCGATTGATCCTGTATTTTCAATCATCTTACATGCTTAATTGGATCGACTATTTTAATGGAACTGTCTCATCAATTCAAGCAGCCAGTCAATTAAATCCAACGATCAGTTTAACTGATCTCCCCCACCTCCACCACCCCCCCACCATCCCCCTGAACAGACCAAGTATCTGAATGCCTGGAATTCACAGGTTGTTTTCACATCGTGTACACATGGCCTTAATGATGAAATTGGACTCGTGCCACTGCTGAGCTCATCGATTCTACAGAAATCACTCCCTGATATGTTGTCTCCTCACCTTCTTTCGAAACTAAAATCAGCTAAGAATCAATCGGTCCAGTGGTCAAAGAATGCCTTGGCTTGAGGGTGTGAGGACAACAGATCCAGCTTCTAAACTGCCCTAATACAAATTCTGCCAGATAGGTTTTAGATGATAGACCCCTCCATAAATTATAGCTCCCTACACATGCTTACACCTATGTCAGTGCTTGGCAAGGTAACTGCAAGTGCAGAAAACCCACAGCATTTAAGTACAAGCATTCTGCTCCAGCTTTCCCATAAGTATGCTGGCCTGGGTCCTCTTTTTTTCACTCCCAAGCTTTGGTCACCTCCTCACAAAAAGGATTCAAGTCCCAGTACCTTTAACAATCCCCTCCTGGCCACACAGATGGTCCCACATGCCCATTAAAGAGTAATTATGGGAATTTCTCATAAATGGCCAGAGTGTGTAAACTGATACAACTTTTTTTCTACAGTAGGTAATTTGGCAAAATCAGAAACACATATCCCCTTAGTCCAGAAAGTCTATTTCTCAGAATTTGTCCCACAGATGCACATACTGTCACACTAATAAAAAAAACTACAAACAGAATTAGTTAGTACCATCATTAGCATCCCGAATCACAGAAGATGGGAAACTACCTAATTTCCATCAGCAAGTGATGGGAAAAAATAAATTATCATAAATCTATATAATGAAATAATAAGCAGCCATAGAAAATACAAAAATTCTGGATGCACTGATATGAAACAATCTTCTGGTATGATATAAAATATTCAAAATCAATATGAAAACAATATACATAACAAGTTTCCATTTATATGCTTAAAGAAAAAGTATATCTATGTATTTTCTTTTTAATGCATGTCATTCTCCTTTAGCTGAAAAAAACTAATTTTCTTATTGTAAATGTAATAATTTTGTTAGTCTGAAATAATTATGGGATGATAACCTTATTTCAATCCATTAAAACATTGACATTTCTTTTACTAGTCAATGATCTGTATAAGCAAAGCATCATGCAATAAATAACTAGTTAATTGTTAGAAACATTTTCTCTAATCTGGCAGATGTGTAGATAATCTTAAAACTAACAGATACCAGAGGTAATCATGGGACTGTTCCTCAGGAATTTGACAAAATTCCCTCTCTTCCCTCTATTCGAAATGCCTCTGATAAAACTTAAGTGTCTTAAGTTTTATCACCGTGTCTTAAGTTTTATCACCTATTTGTATTTTAAGAACACACATAATTGCTCTATCACACATATATAATATCTAAAGTCTTTCATTCATTTAACAAATATTTATTAAGATACCATTACTGGGAGATGCTGACGAAACAACAGCAAAGAAACAAGGTCCCCATGCCATGAGAGAGGTGATGAATATAAATAATAGACCATGGTCAAGAAGAAGGAAATATAAAATACAGGCTCTAATGGGTTACCCATGTGTTCTCCTTTCTGACACAGAAGAACAAACCGCAGAGAAAGAAACCAAGTCACTGAGCATTCAATGACATTAAGATGACTCAGCTGAGCATTTATCATGTCTGATAAATTCATGGGGGAAAAGGGAATGTTTTCATTTTTAACAGAACGGAATATTCCAATAAAATGATGGTTTACTTCAGTTCATAACCAAGTTAGAAGCAGATGATGGCTATCAGTGGTCTAGGAAAGACATTTAAAGATAAGCAGAATAAGCAAAATGTCCTTACCAGTCAGAAGATAAATATTCTTTGTGAAGCTATGACCTCAACATGGGAAGTGCATTAGTCCCCAGCATGGGCAGTGTATTAGTTCATAAAATTTAGGCATTGATGCCATTAGTGTGTCTGAAAAACAGAGGTAAAAGACGGCCTAAACAGGATAAGGGCACTGACCTAAAGAGAATAAGGGTTGTTTTACTTTGTTGCAAATTCTGGGTGTGGAAGAGAAAATGGAGCTCTAAAAGGAGGTATAGAGGAAACTGGGTTTCTGATTTGGAGGAGGGGGAGAGAAGATAAAGAAAAGAGCAGAGACTGATAGATGAACTTTTGAGAAGGAGAGAGAGGAGGCAAATTCAGAGAGCTTGGAGGTCCTGGCACCTGGAGGTTAAGGTCCCAGAAGCAGAGTTTTCTGGATTCTCCCAGCTTCGGCCCCAAGGGTCAGGAACTGTGTGAAGGTGGAGGAGAGGCGACCCTGACCAATTGCTGAGCCACCGTGCAACTGGAGAGACCCCAGCTGAACTTCATATTGGGAGTGACGGAGACCAAAGGTCAAGGGCATAACTTAGCAATTTCAGACAAAGGTAAACCCCACGCAGCTCCCCGAGGAGCAGAAGTGGGGTTCCTTTCTGTCTGGGGTACTTGTGCCGGCATGGACTCTGCTTGTTTTTCCCCTTACTATAAATAAACCTGTATGTTTACCCTTATTGCTCTTTGATCTCTGGGCAACTGCTTGTGCCCAGGCGGGAGAACCCACATTGACAAATTTTGTTTGTTTGTTTTCTTATTATAAAATTTATTCTGGTTGATAATTTAGGCCATAGATATGTACATAAAAATTCCATAAAAGGGATCAGTATGTGGGGGGGTAAGGAGGGGTGGAGGTGGGAGGGAGTGGTCAGGGAGGGAAGGTGGTCGGTGGTCCCCAAGGAATACAAAGATGTGAAACACATATAAAAAATAAATTAATTAAGAAAAAAAAGGAATCAGTACAATTTCTACGCTGGGGAAAAGCAACTCTCCTGCCTGCCTCTTTCTCCATTCCCTAGTAACCCTGTCCTTTTTTTTTTAATTTAATTTAAATTTCTTTAAATTTGCATATATATGTATATTTATATCTATATTGCATTATTCCATTATTGTGTACCCCAGGACTTTCCCACTTCACTAACACTTGTTAACCATCCTGATCTTTTGTGCTCTTCACCTCCCCGGCCTTCTTCACCCTCCCCCTCCCTCGCTCCACTGTTCAGTCCCATTGGTTGTTTTCATTCTTTCTTATTCGTTTGTTTGTTTTTTCCCTATATCCATCATATAAGTGAGACCATCCTGTATTTCTCTTTTTCTTTTTGACTTATTTCTGCTAATATAAGTCTTTCTAGTTCCATCCAGGTTGCTGCGAATGACATGTGTTTGTCCTCCTTGATTGATGCATAGTATTCCATCGTGTATATATACCACATTTTTTAAGCCAATCATCTGTTTTGGGGCATTTGGTTTGTTTCCAAATCTTGGCAATTGTAAACAGAGCTGCGAATGAACATGCGCGTACAGGTGTCCTTTTGAATTAATGTTTCCATGTCCTCTGGGTAGATTCCTAGTAGTGGGATCCTGGATCAAGTGTTAAGTCCACTTTCAATTGTTTGAGGGTCCTCCACACAGTCTTCCATAGTGGATGGACCAGTTTGCATTCCCACCAGAAGTGTAAGAGAGTTCCTTTTTCTCCACATCCGCGCCAACATTTGTTGTTGCCTGTTTTATTTATATATGACAAATTAATTTTTTTTTAAAAGGGGTAGTCCACTACTCCGGTAACACTTTGGGAAGTGAAAACATCTGAAGCCCAGATAACCAAGAATACTGTGATAAATTAGAAAAAAAAAAAATCCTCCACCCAGAACCAGAAACCTGGGCAGTCAAGAAAGAATAGCGTAATAAAGAATAAAGCAAGCCCTCCAAAATGACTAGTGGCAAATTTTAGAAATTGACAACAGAGCTATAAAAAGTGTATAAAATGTCTGAGAGACCTGTTCTGCCAAGAATATAAAAAGTTGGCTGTTTATTAAAAGGCTCAGAATAGCAGTACCAATTGACACCAAATTTAATTTCTGAAAGTTGTTCATTAAAGTTAAATATGGTTTCCCCATTTCTCCCTTATCTGGGTGGTGGTTCATGTGTGTCACTTCAACTCACATCACCATCCTGTACACTGTCTTGTCTCCTGCTTAACTCTCTTATAATCTGGGTTTACAGGAACTCAATGTTGAAAGCCTAACACCAACTGTAACGGTCTCTCTCCATTTCAGTTGTCTGTTCTCATCCTCTAGAACATTCCTCAGCGAGGGACTATCTAGAAGACCTCGGCCCATTTTTCTTCCAGCATAAAGTATTGCTGTCAAAAGCCCGATGACAATTTCATTTCCTTTCTGAGTTCCTGGTTATTTTTACTACTTGTTCATGGGATGATTTCTTTTCTGTTTTTAAATTCAGAACTTCTAGAATATGTCTTGATGCTGGTCATTGTGGGTACATAGTAGCTGCCAATATGCCTTTTCCAGTCTTTTTGTATTACAGGGAAGTTTTCCTAGATTATGGCTTAACCAGGGTCATGCTTTGCTTTAACCTTTGGAGCCTAGAATGCTACATTAGATGCATGTGTGCAGCCCCCCCTGCACACTGGCATCAGCCTCTGTCCCAGACATTCAGGTAGCAACTAACAGTGGTGCTCACCTTTTAACTACTCTCCCTCCCTGCTTGCTTTCCTTCTGCACTTTTGTCACCTTTCTCTAAAGGCGCAAACCACCAAATGCAAGCACATTGTCTTACTCATCCTTCCTGTGCTCCCCAGCAGAGTTCTCCACTACCACTCCAGTTCCTTGTAGATAGTCAAACATTTCTGTAATTGAATCAAATAATCTCTTTGCCCTGAGGTCCCTCTGATTGGTTCTTGGGGACTGTAATAATCTACTTCTTGCAGCAAAGTTAAAAATGTGATAGGAATCTGAAAGCAGAAAATTCTTTCACATTTTCACTAAGTGGCTGAGCGTCATCTCAACAGCAATCCCCTCCTGGTGAACTTTACCTAATCCTCTGTCCTAATCCTGGATGAAATGTTTAGGCTTAATATCCTGGTTTGACACTAAAAACTAAAGCATAGCTTTATATATTATTATTAACAAGAAATAAAGGTTCTTAAAATGCTTACTCATACTTGTGAGTTTTATAGTTGCTGGTGTGATCCACGCTACCTGCCTGACACTTTCTTAGTAACATTTTTCTCAAAACAGAGTTGTTCCTGGTTCTGTTTTTCATAAAGGAAACAATTTTCATGGGGTATATTGAAAACAGTTTCTTATTTTGTCTTTGTCTAATAACACATTGATGTATTCCAGGTAATTAAAGTGATAGTCCAAGTGCTGTTTTTCATCTATTAGATTTAAACAAATGTCATCACTTCTCATTTTTAATCAAATCAGATATAATCAGCACTACCTTTCAGAATCATTTGTAAACTCAACAGGGTTTTCCAAATACCTTTCCTAGTAGAGCCCCTCTAAATATTTTCTAAAATCATTTATTAAAAATACTCTCATCATGTTTACATAATCAAAGAACATCACTCCCAACTCTGTATATTTTATTAAGTCATAAATAAAACCATGACAACAATGTTAAAAGGTTTTTTTCTTTTAGTATACCAGACTCATAGGTACCCAGCAATCTCCTGAGCAAGCAACAAGTTTAGCCTGGGTTTATTATTAAGCCCCTGAGCGCTAGAGCTGGATGGTTTGAATTCACATCCTACACTAACAATCATTGCAGTTTTAAAATGTATCCCTTCTAGCCATGTTTCTTCATTTGCAAAAGTAGCATTTAAGGGGAAGCACTTCATCATGTTTTTGTAACATGAAATAAGTTTGTAGACTCAATAGAGCTGTCCCAACCCTGGCCAATGGAAAAAGACACTTCTCAAGCCCTCTTGGAAATGGAGAGCCTTCAGCCTCTGCACAGCACTCCGGCATGCTCCAAGTATTTGCATTCTTCAGATTTGTTTAAAGCCTCAGTCATTTCAACAATGACTGGGCATGTCACTGGCTCCGTGCACTGGGTGTATGAATGCTTGAACTGACTAAACTCCAGCAGCCATGACAAGAGAGCCACCTCGGTAATGCTGTCTCAAAACGAAAACAATAAACCCCAACCACCTTCAGAATGACAAGTTTCTGTTTCACAGGAGTAAAGATGGTGAATCTCAGTGATTCTGTAGCCCTCCTAGTCCAGGATCATGGCCCTGCAAAAATGGCAAGAAGATACATCCCCGAGATTCAGATTTCATTTAAATTGGTGCAAACCTCATTAACATTCATGCTGAGCCAATTTTCTTGAAAATGCATTTGCAAATTATCCCTCTCTGGAGCAGGCACTCTGTTTATTCATCTGCTTTTCTGACCAAATTTGCTCAGGAACATGGAAATCCCAAAGTTATCCTCATGCAAACACACTCAGATCAAACCAGCCTGGTGCTGACAAGCTAGGGGTTCATAAACATAGGCTGTCAAATCAGCAGGCAATTACACTGAGTGAAATAAGCCAGTTATTTCTCTGTAGGATTCCAATTAGACAAGGTGTCTAGAGCACTCAATTCATGGAGACAGGAAGTTGCCAGGGGCTGGAAGAAGAGTAAAGAGGGCAAATTTGTTAGCAGATACAGAGCTTCAGTTGGAAAAGATAAAAGTACTGAGGAGAAAGGGTCCTGAGGTGGTGGGGGGCGGGAGGGGCAGGTCTCGGGACAGTGAAGATATACCTAATCCCACTGAATTGTATGCTTAAAATGGTTGATGATACATGATACATGATACGTATTTTACCAAAATTAAAAATAGTTTTTATAGAATAAGGTCATAATGGACTCCAGAGTCTGAAAATTGAAAATGCAATCAAATGGTCAAGTCCCAAAATGGCAAAAGATACTGGTTTGGGCTAAACTCTCTTCAAGTAGAAGGAATTCAATTCTCAGGAGAAAGAAATAGATTAGATATAGAGGTGTTGGAAGAAAAGAGAAAGATTCCTAAAGCCCTTACCCCTACTTTTTTTTTTTAACTGTGGTAAAATATATAACATAGTACAGAATGTACAATTTACCACTTGATATACCAGGCTACTACTCCATCAGCTCAAGGCCTTGTAGAGAGCTGAAAGGAAGGGCTTGAAAAGTGGGCTCATGGTATGGAAAGCTGAAAATAAATCGAACCCAGATCTGCTGGAAATTCAGCTCATCTGTGTCTGTATCAGATGGGAATACCAGAACTCAGACATTGGAAGAGGGGGGACAAGTAAAGCCCAGCTGATGCTGACCTAAGAGACAGGCAATTGATTTTGTCACCTTCTGCAGACCAAGGTAGAGGACAGAGTATGTGTGTGTGTGTGTGTGTGTGTGTGTGTGTGTGATGTGTGTGTGTGTGTATCTGGTGTGCGTTAGTGGTCTGGAGTGAGTGTTCCACAGTTGGATGGCAAATGGGTCAAAGTCAAAAGCAATCTCAACAGATTCTTCCTCCACAAGTACAGGTGGGACAAACACTCCAACTCAGGCTGAGGCTGAAGACTTTAGAGCAGAGTGCAGAGAACAACAGATGGCAGCTGGGCGTTCCTTACAGACCAACAGGAGAAACAATTGATAAAACATTTGGGGCACAATTAGACAAAATTCATTTTTATTTCAAACCTAAAGATTCCTTAATCCAGCAACTCCAGGTCCTAATTTGTAGTAAGGAAAAAAATACAAATATATATCTAACACTTCAAGAATAAGAATGGTGGGAAGAAAGGCTTTATATAAGCAAAAACAATAAGAGCAAGTTACATTTGCTATAGCTGGGTTTGGCTAAACTAAATTTTGATGTAATCACATATGTGATACCAACTTAAAAATTTTGGAATGGTGCTTTGTTTTTGTATAAGAATGTTTAATGAGATGGAAAGATATTTATGTGATATTATTACACAAAGTGGTTTATATAATGCTTTGCTTAATAGGATTCCATTTTTAAAAGCTATTATATAAATCAATATAGATAACTGGATATATCTGAAATCAGAGAGTAAAGTAGTTTTTTTGAGCAATAGGTTGCTAGCGATTTTCATTGTCACACATTTGCTTTAATTTTTCATTATAGATTTATGATTTTCTGAAGAGCAAAAGTAAAATTTTAAACAGTTAAAGATGGTATGTACAGCATCCAGGTGTTTAGCCCGTACTTGAATTTTCAGCCGAGCAGCATTGTGCTTAACTCAAAGGTTCGAAAGGGTCAGCAGTAGACCCTGGGACCAGGCACAACTCTCAGGAAGTCTGTGAAATCCAAGCTATTCTCCTAACAGACAAAACTGTTATTTGCCTTTTTCACTGTGATGATATTTGCACTGATGGGTAAACCTTCTGGAGGCTTAACACCCGGAGATGCAGTAGCCAACCTTGATTAGCAGACTTTCTATTTTTCTGTTACATTCTAATTTCCTGCCAACACTGGGGCAGTAAAATAATAAGGTGTCACTTAAGAGCCTTGGATAAATAGCAATGAATAGTTTTACTAAATCCTGATTGATCTATGAATCCTTGTGGTTTTATATTCTATATAATGAAATGGAGGATACAAGTGAAACACCACTGCCTATTATAGGACAGAAGTTGTCTCAAAGGAAAGTGCTTGGGCAACAGCTTGAGTTGCCCAGTTAAACCTGCCCTCCCCATGGAATAGCATTACTCCTTGAAAAATAACAGGCTCTGGTGATTCAGAGTCAGATGCCTGGCAGACTTGTGTTTGAAAGTGGACAAAGTGAACTTGTCACTTCAAGGAAAACAACTGGCAGTATCAGTTGTCGCAGTTGTCGATGATAAAACACACAGCTTTACCTGAAAATTAGATTTTAGGAAACCCTTCACCAGAATTAACAGCTTTGTAATTCTTTCAAGACTTATCTGTTGATATATTAGTGAGTGGAATTGTTTTATATTGTATTAAAAATGAATCAATAGTTGGAAAACTACATAGCTCACTGAACCATTATTTTCTAAAGGATCCTCACACATTAAGAATTGTGCATGAATTAAACATTCATTCAAAATACTCAACAGACTAATAAATTGTAATGTAGTAGATTATAAAAAAATTCATTGATATGGTTTCAAATTCCACACTGTAATGAACTTTCAAGACATAGTATGGCAGTTTCTTAAAACAGATAGTTGTATCCCATGGTAATGGCAGCATGATTCATAATGACCTACAGAGCAAAAAAAAAAAAAAAATAGCCAAGCATCCCTCAATAGATGAATAAATAAGCAAAACTGGTTATATACGGTCAATGAAAAAGTGTTCAGCCTTAAAGAGGAACTTCTGACACATGCAACATTGTGAATAAATCTTGAAAACATCATGCTAAGTGAAGTAAGCAAGACACACAAGGACAAACTGCCTAAGTCCACCTTTACAAGGAATCTGAACTAATCAGTTCATAGAGACAGAAAGTAGAATGGGGAGCTACTGTGTACTGTTTACAGAGCTCAAGATGAAAAGAATTCTCTAGAAGGATGGTGGTGACAATTGCACCAAAATGCCATCATGAAAACTTTATTAATGCTACTTTACTATATGCCTAAACTAGTTAAAATGGTACAAAAGGAAGGAAGGAAAAGAAAAAAAGAAGCTGCCACTTGTCAGTTTAGGTATTATATCAAAGACAAATGTCCACAGTTATCTGAAAGGCTTTTAAAATGCGCCTAACCTTTCTTAAGTCTATTAAAATACTCTTTTACATATGTGTGAGGCCAGATTTTCACTCATATATTTCAGCCAAAGCAACATATTACAACAAGTTGAATACAGAAACATAAATGAACATCCAGCTATCTTTGATCCAGATACAAAGAAGACATTTTAAAAAATTGTAAGTGATACTTTTTCTGCTAGTTCACTTATCATTTTACAAGATTGATATTTACTATAAAAAAGCATTACCTGTGTTAACATCAAACTGATTCATTATGACTATTTTTTTGATGATCTAGTAACAAAGTTTAAACATTTTTCTGTCTTACCTGTTAATGTGATAAGTACCCACAGGTATAACCAACATAAATGAAAGCACTTTGTGGTCTTCCATAGTTTTCAAGAGAGTTAAGGGTCCTGAGACCAAAAGAATCACTGGTTTAGCGCATAGTAAATACTCATTAAAATTTTGTTGAATGACACACCTCTCCTCACTGCATGCTGGACATCTGTCCTGTTCGTAAGAAGTCAGGACTTCTGAGTCTCCAGTCTATCCAGCACATTAACTGCATGAGAAGTCTGCAAGGGGATTCTCCCATGCCCTGGGACTCCACCCCCATCATGCACCTGTTGAGAAACCTGCACTGTCCTCTGCCTGTCAAGTATAAGTATCCTACTCTCATAATAACCATTTGCCAAAAGTGTTGTCAAACAACTAACTGCACATAATTGAGCTTCTGAAAGAACATGCCCTGGGGTGGGTTTAAAAGAAATGTTACAAATTAAGATAATAGATGATTACGTGAAACATAAATCAAAATTGTCAGAAGGCTGCTATCTCACAAATTATGAACTTGGAAAAGAGATACATGCAGTTCCATGGCCCTGCACTCAGTTCTCTCCCTTGCTTTACCCAGATTTTTTCTGCCTTAGAAGTTGTTATAATTCATACTGCATTGCAGTATAATCCTAGACACATACAAAGGGGTGATTAATGTAAAAAAGAAATCATTACTTGAGACTCGTTCCTGAGGTCTTTAACTGCAGCCACCCAGAGGGATGGAAGTGCTGGTGGCCTGGCCGCCAGAGGAAAACATTCTTGCCTCTTTTGATCAACGAAGTTGACAAAATGGCTTTGGGAGGGAAGTGAAGACAGTTCTGGCTGATGTAACCTGCCTCAGTGAGTGGAATGTGAGTTTTCTTGAAAACCGCGCACATGCACTGTTCATAACAGGCGCTCTTGGAGCCCCACTCACATTGGTAGCCCCACTGCTGCCGTCAACAGACGGGCATAGCTTGTGCTATCATCCCTCACTCTGCCTTTGTCCTCTCTGTTAGCCCCATGTGGGCCCACTCACCCAGAGAGAGAACAAGCCAGGGAGCCAGTACCTTGTGGGAAATCCTGAGCTAATGACTGCAAGAGCTGACAGATGAATAGCTCAACTCCTCCCCTGGAGTGGGTTAACTGTAGAGTTTGCTCCAGACCACCCCTCAGGGTTTTCCAAATATTCTGATTGAGCTCACTTGCCTACAGTGGTGTTTTATGGGTTTCATGTGACATCTCAATTTCTCACTTCCCTTTTGTTGTTTCCAGGCTCACCTCCCAAACCAGCGATAGCGCAAAATCATTGTCCAATTGACATATAATATGACGTTAGTTTCAGGTGTCCAACATAGCGATCCCAATTTGGATGTAGGGTAGATTCCCCTGCTCTGTGGTTTCACTGTTTGCTGTTGCAGTTTCTAGCAGTCAACTGCAGTCTGAAAATACCGTACACATGAAGATATTTGGAGAAAGAGAGGGCAGGATATGACCGAAAAACATAACTTTTATTGCAAGATAGTGTTATAATTGTTCTTTCTATTACTGGTGACTATTAAATTGTAACTATACATTATAAATTAAACTTTATGTGAGATATGTATGTGCACGAGAAAGGGCACGAGTAGGCTCTGGTATTTCCGTGGTTTCAGGCATCCACTGAAGGCCTTGGATCACATCCCCCACAGCTAACGGGGATCAAATGATTGCCAGAATAAATACAGTTAACATCTATGACCCTACATAGTTACAAATCTTTTATTTTTTCCTGTGATGAGAAATTTTAGGATTCCGGCTGTGGCGGTCACACCAAGCATGTCATCCCCAGGACTTAACTATTTTATACTGCAAGTGTGTACCTCTTGACCTCCTTCACCTATTCAATTAACTTTTTTTTCTTTTTGTTGTTTCCGCTCATATTTGGTCAAACACGAAGACACAGACTCGCATAAAGAACTCCACCTGCAGCACCCCACACCTTGCCTTGGCAAGAATCGACCTGGCCCTGACACGCAGGGAGGCCTGGGTAAGAAGGAAACTCATTCCAAACCAACACCAAGATGCTGCTTGGCAGAAGGACAGCTCCCTCTGTCCCTGCATCTACCTGCCAGCTGCTTTCAGCTTTCAGCACCTATGGGGTCCCCAGGCAGAACTCAAGGAGGCTGAGTGCTCACCAGGGTGAAAGGGAAGACGGTGCAGCTGGCTGGGTGAGCAGCTGCCTTCACCGCAGCTGGCTCTGCAGAGCAGCCCAGTCAGCCAATCTGGGCCCCCATGTTTGCATGGGCTTTGCCCCCACTTTTCCGTGTCCCTTGATCTTGCTTTGCTTTTCTGGCCTCTGACCCCTCTGTCGGCCAGAGCTTCAAGTGTTATCATGCTCTTTTGTCCTAGTCACCACTCTGTCCTGGCCACCTTGACTGGCCGTCAACACCACACACACACAGCATGAGAGGGAAGGAGGAACAGAATTCTATTGGGTCAGCTGAGTGGTTCAAAAGGAGAAAAAGGCTGCTTTTATTGTTTTTAAGCCAGTCACTTGTTTAACTTGCATTGGTCAACCATTTGACCTAATCGACTCATTGGTTCCAATGGTCAATCTGATAAAATTAGGTAAATAAACAGAGAGTAGAGAGGTTCAAGGCCCCTGTCCTTCCCACAGCAGCCTGAGAGGGAGGGAAATCGCTATCAAGGAAACCTGCCCTTCCTACCTTGTGCTGTCAACAAGCAGTTTTTGTTTCATGAAGAGAATTATTTTTTGAGAAACAAAAATTTGCCCACTGAACTGTATTGGAAGTTTTTTAAAATATTCTGGAAACCACTTTCAGAAAACAAAAATAAATTTCTCCCTAAGGTACTCACGCTTTGGGTGGTATGGTAAGCTTCTAAAAATTATCACAGTAAGGATATAAATAGTTCATTCTGAAACCACCTCTGAATTCCAGATCTTAAAAAATAATCAAGGAGACTATACCAATCATGGAAGTAAATGTAGAGGGAAAATGTAGCATGACATTACCCACATGTATGTGCATATGCACACACACATGAGTACATTGGTACATGTTTTCCTATCTAGATTCATAAACAGTAAAACCTATAAAAATTTGGGGTTTGCTAAAAATGAAAGAAATAAAAGTACTTTGAAACTTTTATTTAAATCTACATTTAATACATTGATATTATAGCTGATAGGGTTGAGGGATTATTTTTCATTTCCTTTTCTCCAAACATCATTTAGAGAATTTCTGTTACTTTTATAATAAAAATATAAGAACCTAAAAACTCTGAACACAAAACCAGAATGATTATTTTGAAGAAAAGACTGAGCTATAAAATTCAAGAGTTTGAGTAATTTTTTTAAAAAGTATAGCCATACTTCAATTTTTCTGGAAAGTGATTTGACATTAAAGATCTGATTTTTAAATTCTCCCTTTGTATCATCCTCAATTTCATCTTCCTCACTCCCCAACTTCCAAAGATAATCACCTTGAATTTTGTACTTAACATTCTCTTCCTTTCCCCCCTACCCCTTTTTTACACATGTATGTATCCCTTAATATATACTGTCTTTTGGGTACGTATTTTAAACTTTATGTAAACACAAGCAGCCTATATACACTTATAAAATAAGAGTGCATTCTCTTTGACTCGGAAATCGGAACTTTAAAATCATATATGAAAAAGTCTTTAAAAATTCAGAGAGAAGTTAATACTCAAGATATCCACTGGCGTATTTATTATCAAAACACAAGAGTCTGAAACATGTTCCAATAACAGGATTGGAGATAAAAACAATTTACATATCCACACATGTTCAACCTTCAAAATTATCATGATAAAAAAAAAATCCATACTGGAATGTGGGGGGAAATAATTCATACTGCTCAAACTAAAAAAGGTATAAAACTGTAATTTTGGTGTCATTTCAACATATAATAAACATTCAGCCCACACACATATGACCTTGACTTTCATCAACAACACATCTGTGACATTCACAAGAAAGAACTGGAAATTTTTGTATATTCCCAAAATTCAGAAATAGAGCCTTTCTTGTCAAAAATGCCTGTTCAATAATTGATTAGGTGATCTCATTCATTGTTTAATATATGATTTGAATCTTCAGCTCTGAAATTTTACAACTTACTAGGTGCAAGGAATTTTTAGGATTATGCAAGGCTAAGAGAAACATCAGTTTCATAATTCACACACATATATGTGAATAAAGAAGATTGGAAAGAAATTTTCCTTAGTGTGATTTTCTTTGGAGTGTGTATACGTGTGTGTATACAATTAATATATATTCTTTATTTCTAATATTTTCTATATCACTCTTATAATTGGAAAGCAAATATTCTTTATAAGTATGTGTAAACCATTTCATCGTTAATTGCTCAATCAGTCCAATCATAATATTCTAACCTCAGTTAGGCCACTGGATCCTCTATAATTTCCAGAGTTAATCTGTTCACCCACTATCCTGTATACTTTTGTAGTGTTGGGAATGACCACCAAAATTGGTAGGAATTAGTCATAACACCAAATTTAATATTTTTCTTATGACAAATAAATTAATTCATTACTAATAAATCATCCCAATAATCCACTTAATTGGAAGTTGCAATAATCTTCATCCCTTCATGAAGTCAGCCTCCCCATTATACATTTACCTGAACTTTTCCTGTAAGGCATTAATAACCATAATTTGTAAAGTTCTTTGTTTAAAGTGTGCCTCTGTCATGAATGAGCCCAGAGAAGGTATATGCTTTGTGTGTCACTATACGCATAGCACTAGCCTGAGGTAGTGCAGCAGACTTGTCAACAGTAGGCCCCATATCACCTAAGCCTACCCTTGAGTAATTGGCTTCTGCAAAGTGAAATGTATCTGATTTTCATTTAAAGAATTTGCTTCTTTTTATTTAGGAGTCTGCAAGACAGATGCAAACAAGAGCATATACCTCCCCCCCCCCCCCCCCCCAGTAACTCTCCACCAGTGAGGGACAAGAATAAAAGGGCCAGGACACCTGTCCTAATCATGGACAGTGAGTGCTGCTCTTCCATCTGGTCCCTTTGGTATCCACAGCATGACTGAGCCCACTCATTAACATGCCCTTCTCTGCCTTTCCTTCCCTCTTTCACTTCCCCTTCCCTCACTCCCACTTCCTAGAGTTAGCACACAAATAAACCGTCCACCCAAATTCTTGCTCCAGGCTCTGCTCTAGAGTGAACTGAATGGAGACACTTGGCTCATAGTAAATTTTCAATAAATATTTGTTGGACAAATAAAGTAATGAATTATATTGTGATTAATTATTGGTATAAACATGTCTGAGAGAGGCATTAATAAGAAATTTGAAGACAAACTTGCATCCTTATTTTCATAAAACAATTTGATGCTGTTTACAAGTTATTCACCCTGCCAAATAAAACAGGCATTCCAAAATTCAGGCCTTTGTGTTGTGGTCATCTTTTTTAGCTAAATGGAAATGCTCATTTCATCCAGAAATAAAGCCACCATTTTCAAATGGGTTCAGCAATCACAGCATATTTTAAAACTACCCCTTTCTGAATAAAGGTCATGAACTAAACTAAATTTGGGGAAGAAACCAAATAGTTCATTTCAGACTAGTTACACATCATTTAGAAAATATCCTCCACTGCACTCTTCATAAGCTGCCTAGATTTTCTTGATGGTCCCTTTCAACATCTGTGAACAGCTGGACGGACTGACTATGCTAGGATTGGTTCTTATATGGCCTAAAGTAAACAATCATTGGGACACTGATTAATTTCTCATGACTCAAAAATAATTAAGGTAACAATAATCCCTCACCCACACTCCCTTAGTTTTACAACCATTTAGGTGGGGGGGAGATGGCAGAGGTCAACCATAGCATTCAGTTCAAAGTTCTCATTACTGTTCCAGAGATTACAATACTAGGTACCCTTGAGAGTCATTAGGGGAAAAGGTCCGCCTGTTTCTTGTACCTACAAGGGGGGGCAGTGAAACTCATAAACCCTGGTTGTCCATCCCAAGGTAAGTCATGTTATTGCCTTGTTTGTGTTGGGGGAGGAGGATGATCAATATGACTTTGAGCCTCCTTTGGGGGAAATTTTCCTTTACAAAGGATTCTTTAAGGATATATACTCCCAAAACTGAAAGCACAGATATTTATACACCTAAGTTCTTAAAAGTATGGTTCACAATAGCCCAAAGGCAGAAGCAACTCAAGTGTTCATAGATAAATAAATGAATACACAAAATACAGCATACCTGCAGTGGAATATTATCTTGCCATGAAAAGGCAGGAGATTGTGACACTTGCTAAAATATGAATGAACTTTCAGGACATTTCACAACCAGTTAGTCATATATGGAAAAATAATGTGTAATTCCACTTAGAGAAGGTGCCTGGACTACTCAAATCTGTAGAGACAGTAAAATGGTGCTGGAGTATTAGCAGGGGTTGGGAGCTAGTGTTTAGTGGTTGTTGAACTTGAGTTTGAAATGATGAAGAGAGTTCTGGAGATGGGAATGATTGTTGCACAACAGCGTGAATGTATTTAATACTACTGTACTGTGTACTTAACAATAGTTAAAATAGCAAATTGTATATACATTTTACCACAATTAAAACAAATGACTATATAAGCACATGCTTCCACAGTAGGACTCACAGGTCAATGCCTTCAGGAACCAAATGGGTATTTCAAATGATGAGACTGGAAACAAGATGTTTCAGTTCATTTTGGTGCTAAAACAAAATACCACCATCAGCATTTATTTCCCATAGCAGTCATTCATTTTGCACAATTCTGGAGGCTAGAAGTCTGAAGTTAGAGGGAGTACCTCTTCTGAATCACATACTTTTTGCTGTGTTCTCACTTGGTAAAAGGGTCCAGGGTCTATAAATTCTCAGCGGAGAATTTATGAAGCACTCATCTTATCATGGAGTACAACCCTGAAGACCTAAGAGCTCCATCTCTTAATATCATCACCTTGGGCATTAATATTTCAGCATATGAAATTGGGAGAGGACACACTCTGACCACAATAGAGTCACAATTTTAACTGGAGACCAGAGACATACCTTGTCTAATGAAGCTTGAAAACTATTGCCCCTGTCCAGGATGCCTTGCCCAGAGAATTACACTTGTTGTCTTGTTAACTTACAGAGTTGTCACTATTTAAACCCAGTGTGAGAAGCACAGACAACCTAGAGCAGAGTCACTCAACAATTGCAGCTTTAAACACTGAGCAATGGCAGCAGATGGCAAAGTCATCCAGCAAATGCAAAGATAGAACAGCAAGAAGAATAAAGATTCAGACAGGAGAAGGTAAATCATCCCTAATATGAGAGCTTCAAAAGCCATGTTGAAGAGTTAGACTTGGTAGGAAGATTCTAGGGCCATACTAATTAGTCATACTAAGACTCAGAAGAGATCATGGGTTAGATATAGACCAGGCTGTCAAGACAAAATATGGTGAGCAGGAATAAGGGAGCCATTTGAAGAGATATGAGAGAGAGTAAAGACTCAGAGGAAGCCATGATGGATCTGAACATCAGGGATGCATCCACTTTTTCCCTGATTCTGCAATACTCTCTGAAATCTTCTTCCCTTTAACACCCAGTTTCTCAACACTGCTCTGATTCAAAGACCCAGCTTAGAGTTCTAAGCATAACCTTTCCAACCTCTCCGGCTGCCTTCCAGCTCCCAGTTATGGAAGTTTATCCACTCCACAACTGCCACTTCAGTCTCTGTGTTTTTTGCTTGGTGACTGATTATATGCCCTGTGGCATTGTCCCATTGTTTCACTATTTCTTCATTGTAGTGGAAGGTCCTCCAGACAATGACTCAAGAGATCTGGGGCTTAACAGCTCTGCCATCATAGTCTCCCACCTCCCCATTTTATATATCTCTGGGTCTGGCCATACCCACCCTGAATTTCATATATATATATATATATATATATATATATATATATATGGGCCTCAGTTGCTCCATCTACAGAATCAAGAATGGACTCTGGGATCTCCAAAGGGCTCAATTCCCTACATCTCATCACCCTACCTGGTTCCTCCAAAGAAGATGCTCCACCCAGAGTGGAGCCTGTATGTTTGGTAATGTCCCAAGTGGATTGATAAGCCAAAATTCACTTTCCAGATCCCATGAGTACATGTGCAAGACCTTTGAGACGAAGGTGCTCTTGCAGGTCTGTCTCTGAAAGGGCATCCCTTCATCTGAAGCTGCCTGATGCTTATATCCAGTCAGCTCAGCACATCCCAACCCCCAGTTCTGAAAAACAATAGATGCTCTTATTAAGTTCCAAATAAATCCCCACCGATCTATCCCACAGTTCCATTTTAGTGATTCAAGGAAGGAAACTAGGTGCAAAGGAAAAATATTGTAATGAAAATCAAGTATGGAGTTGATTTAATACATTATCTTGTTTTATTGTGAATATTCACCTGGCTTCATGCATAGTCCAGTTAATTCTAGAGTACATTAAGCTACAGTTAAGAACAAAGGGATTATCAGCTTGGCAAAAGAAGCCCAGTTGTCTTTGATAACATGGAATTGAAGCCTAGTTGTCATAAAACATTTATTTTCTAGAAGAGAAAAATGTCTGAATAGAAAACTCACAATACATAAACTAGAAATGGCCAAGAAAGACACTAAAAGACATCTCATTCCACTATTTTTCATTGATAGGTAAACATAGTGGATGCATTTCATTTTGCCTGCAAAGGAGAATAACCAGTTTCTACTAGGAAATCTCCACGCCACCTTGGATGGCTAATGCACACTATTGACCCTTACATGGAACCGGGTAGTGTTATCTAAGCTGCATAGGTCAGATTCTTCCCAGGAATTTCTACTTTAGTGAGAACTAACAGGGAAGTGCTCTCTGATTTTTGTTCAGGTCATGAAGTTCTTCAGTCTGGAACTTCTCTCAGCCACACCTACATACCATTCCTTTCCCACAAAGACTCACATTCACACCTTCATTCCCTGGTGATCAGCAGAGGCAAAGGATGAAGCCAAGACAGTTACATGTCACACTGAGAAGCCAAGAATTGGCTGGATAAAGGGCGGCATTAGTGTTATTAGCCCCAGGAGCTCTAATTCTGGCCATTCAGCCAGTCTGAGAAAAGCTCATTTTAACTTAATATTGGAACTTATTTTTTTGACATGAATAATGTCAAGAAAGATTTGAGAATTCAGCACTAATTGTGTGTCCATGAATAAAATGGGATTGAAGAGTAATTTGGCATCAGAAGATACTGAAGGAAATAAAATGCAAAAAGTCCACCAAATGAATTGAAACTTCACCTTCTGAGGATCAGTCAGTACAGGGGGATGTCATTTTGTATAAAAATCTTGGGAAATTAGTTGTCATGTATAATTTTTATTTTTTGTTAAATCCCCTCCCCCAAATCAATGAAGATTGAAAGGTTAGGGTAAACAGTACAAGCATAGAGAGCAGGAAAACATACTGTGGTGATGCCAAAAAAGTGTTATGGAAGCAGAAGGAATAAAGCCTGTCCACAGGGTCCCAGGTTTTCTCATTTTTTAAGGTTAAAATCTTAGAATAATGAAGAAAAGATAATTCACTATTCAGAGATGATCATCATTACATATCTTTCTTATATAACACATATTTCAATTTGTTTAAAATAGCTGAGATAAAGAAAAATTTCCTAAGCTGCAGAACCATTTTTCTTATATAATTTCACGAATAGAGAGAAAGTAGCTGCTGGGGGTTTACATAAAGATCATAATCTTTGATTATGTATCCTCATAACTCTCTTTACATCTAGACTAAGAAAATAATCCATAATGTCAAAGTTCTGATGTATACATTTTTTTTTATTTTAAAGCATTAGATATAATATAAATCAGTAACAAGCAGAATTTCTAATAATAGGGAAAAGGCTAAAGAAATCTATGATAAATCTATAAGATAAACTGCTTTGAAATCACTAAAAATTTTCCCTAACTATATCTATTGAATATGTTTAATGAGTAAAAATATAACATTTAGCAAATAAAGAACACAAATATATAGATTCATCTAGTTTTATAATACATATATAAATGTATCTACAACTGTGCAAAGAAAAAATTAAAAATATTATTCCATAAGTGTTCGCCAAGTTATTTATAAGTGGTAGGATTCAAGAGATTTTTATTTTCTCATTATAGTTTTCTGTGGTTTCTAAATTTTACATGAGTAATCGTAAATTTCTTCACCCAGAAGGAGAAAGATAACACTTTTTATGCAGTTCTTTGATTGAGTTAATGCACAAAAGTCATTAGAAATTTCTTTTAAAACTTAGATAATTCAAATCTATATATGAGTGATAACTGTAAATAAATCATAATTGTATGACAGTCCTTAATTAGATGGAAATAGTAGTGCTTAAAAAAAACTTTCTTGTGCTAGGTTTTAAAGCTTTTGATTCATAAATTCCAGCTAAGTACTATAGCTGTCAAGCACTCCAGATCAATCATGTCTATTCAGGTCAATTTTTTTTATGACATTTTGAAATGTTATTTCACCAACTTAGGGACTGAAGATGATCAAGATGATGAAGAATTAAATTTTACCAACTCTTCAGGTCAGGATTTTTTTCTCAGGGACATATTTATGTTTCTTTGCTCTGAAAACAGCACAGCCCATTCACAGAACACCAGGCAAAAATAAAAGATGTTAATGGTCCATGAAGAGTTTGAATAGATTTTGTAGTCTGTGGTGAAGCTTCAAAGTAGCAGCCAGCTCACAAGGCCATGGGAGAGACAGGGGGAACAGAGAAAGGGGAGTTGCCTACTGAGGAAGAAATCATTCTTGGAGCCAGGGATGAGATGCCCTCCTTTTTCTGTTCATACTCACTTTACAGAACGAGACCAAATATTCTTCTGGAAAGAACACAGACTTCAGAGTCAGGTTGGAGTGTGAGGTCTGGCTCAGTAACCTGGAAGCAATGTGACTGCTTCAAATGTTATACTTCACTTCTCTGAGAATGAGTTTATCCGCAATATTGTCAGAAGAATTCTTACAGCAGGGCAGTGGGAAAATTTCATGTTTCTTCAATTTAGCAATTAGTATTGGCTTTTAAAGTCAAACCCTGGTGGATCAAACTGGACATATCTATGGACAGAATTAACCTAGTGGGAGTCAGTGTACTCTTGGAAATAAGAACCTAGCCTTGGAAATCATTAGTTTGATCCCTGCCTCCTGAATGATGTGATCTGGGCAGGTAATTTAGTTTTTCTAAGGTACAGAGTCTGCCTTCAGAGAACAAGGATGAGACAACTACTTATCTCATGAGTGTTTGGGAGGATTAAGTAAGATCATGTGTGGGTTTTAGCACACTGCCAAACAGTAAGCATGCAACAACTAGAGTTATTATTTCCACTGCTGCTATAGGAAAGCCTATCTGTAAATTGATGAAGGCTTCAGAAAAGAGGAACACTGTTTAAGGAAAGACAAAGAGGGATTTCTAGAAAATGTAAAATTGAAATTACCACTGGGGGAGAGGAGGGTATGGAGTCAAGTAGGGAAGGGACCTCAGGGCTATGATAAAGGTGATGTTTATTTTGGTATTGGGGGTTGTCTGATAACACACTTCTGAAGAGGTGTGACTCTGTACCCCTAGATCATGTACAATGGTGTAAACCAATGTTACCCCAGTAAAAATAATGCAATGGGGAAAAAAAATCAAGAGCCAGGAAGGGTTTGTTCAGTAAATAGTCATATTTCACACATATTGTAGGTGCCTACTGGATTCCAGGCACTGTATAGGGCTGAGAAGTCATCATTAAATAAAATCAATCTTCCCCTCACATTGCTTACATTCAACTGGGGGAAGGTGAACATTGAATGATGCACTCACTAGCAGAGAAGCACCATGGAAAAGAACAAATCAAGGAGAAAAAACTCCAAATATCAATTAACACTGATATAGATCAATCACATATGGTATATTCATGGCACGGATGGTGACAAAGGAGATAATAAGAGACCATGACAGCTGCTCACCATAGTATTGACAACACCAGTGAAGGGAGCAGATATCAAAGAACATGATTCCTGCTGTGCAAAGTTGAGAAACAGGTGAAACTAATCCTTTGTGTTTGAGGATCCATATTTACTATACCAGAACTCAAGAAAGCTGTGAAAAGATGATGCCCATTGTTAGGATATGGATAAGCTCTAGGGGGCTCTGAAAAATGGCAGGAAATAACCTAAGCTTCTGACAGCAAACCCCATTCTGTCACCAGGTGCCCTGCTGAGAGGCCTGCCAAGGGTGAATTGAGGCTGCAAGGAGACCAAGGGCAGATAGAGTTACAAGAATATTCTCCCAATCATTGTAGTAAGATGTGGATGTCAGGAGAGAGGGAGGGCAGCAAAATCCTGAGATGAAACCATCGGAGAGAGCAAACTAATGGATGTGATTCAAGAAAATGCAAGTGGATAGTGTCACAAAAGACTATTGCCAGGAAAATATACAGCAGATGTTCAAAGAAAGGAGTGGCCATGTGTGCACGTGCATCTTCAAAAATGGGCTAAAACAAAGCAATTTTTATATTAATAATTTATTTATATATAAATTTCTCATCTTTGTAATTCCTCGGATTCGCCTTCCACCTTTCCTCCCTGATCATACCCACCCTCTCCCACCTCTCCACCCCCAGTTGTGTACTTCAGTTTGGTTGTTAGCCTGTTTTGACTTTTCCTCATGGCTTTGTTTGTTTTTCCTATGTACCATATATTAGTGAAACCATTTGGTCTTTTTCTTTCTGACTTGTTTTTGCTAATATGATTTCTTCTAAGTACATCCATGTTATCATAAAATTGTCAAATTTGTAGTTGTTTTTAATAATTTTTTTAATTTTATTTTTGTATTTTTTACAATACATGGTTGTATAATTGCTGATCCCTATGGGAATACCCCACCACACCACATCCCCCCTGGTCATTTTGCCTCTTTTCTTTGTGTTCATTGCCCATGTTTAGCCCTTTAGTCTTTTTTTTTTCTTTTCTGGATCTATTTCTTCATCCTTGGTGAGGGTGCAATTTCCCAGGATTTGGTAGAGCTACAGTATCTTTCCTGTACTGCTTTTGCCTTCGTAGGCCAACTTGAACACCTTTGGACTTTATGATTGTTTCTTGGTGGGTCTCATCTCCGCAGTTTCTGCAACATTTTGTTGCTCCTTCAGTCATGCTTCGGGTCTTTGACTTTGGGGGCATGACTCCCAGCTGTATGTTTTGGAAGAGCAGATCCTCATGGGGACAGCCATCAGCTGATGGTAGGTCTCCTGGTCTCCTCCACTGGGGCTTTGCTGTGGGGCCACTGCCCTTCGGCAAGCCTCTTCCCACTGAGCAAAGAGGGTGTGCAGTGCCCTTATTAACAGTCTCTGTGCCAGGTTTCTCTTCACAGCTCCTCAGTGGCATTGTAGGCATCATATTTTGTTTGTTCTCGCAGTTCAGTGCTGGGTGGTGCTCGCCCTGTTCCCCTTGAGTCCTGCCCGGGTGGCACAATTTTTTTTTAATTTATTTTTTTTTTGAGACTAGGTCTCACTATTTTTGCCCGTGGAACTGCAGGCTTTCATTGCCCAGAGTACCACAGACTCAAGCAATCCCCAGCCTCAGTTTCCCAGGTAGCTGGGATTACAGGCATGCACCACCATGCCCAGCTATGTCTTTGGAACTAGGTCTTGCTAAGGGCCCCAGGCAGGACTTGACTGGGTGGCACAATTTTAAGGGTCTTTCCTGTACCTGAACCTCACCCATTTGGTTTCTGTGGATGAAAAAATTGTCTTGAAGTGCTTGTTCTTGGTTAGGGCTCTCAGGAATGGAGACAAACCCAAATTTGTTGTTTTTAATGGATGAGTAATATTCCATTGTGTATATGTACCACATCTTTTTCATCCAGTCATCTGTTTTGGGACATTTGGGTTGTTTCCACATCCTTGCAGTTATAAATAGTGCTGCAGTAAACATCCAGGCACAGGGGTCCCTTTGTTCAAGCATTGAGGTCTCCTTTGGGTAGATTCCCAGAAGAGTAATTGCTGGGTCAAATATCAAAGAACATGATTCCTGGTGGTTCCATTTCCATTTTAAAACAAAGGAATTTGAGTTCAGCTCTAAAAATGGAAGAACCAGGAGGAAGGTGGAAAGATTGGAGTTCCAGGCAGAGACTGCTCAAGGTAGGGAAGCTGCACATAAGGAGGCGTAAGGGAAAAACCAACGGGAAGCATTTCCTTTCATATGTCCACCTGTGAAAAATTATATGCCTCCTTTCATCACTTAGATCAACAGCTTTTCCACTGGGATCTTATATTTAACACCTACCTTCTTACTTTCACAGACACAGACTGAGTGATTTGCACCATCTCTTTACACCTGGGTGACTGTACATCCTTCCTGCCCACTGTGTTCCTTGAGCTGTCAGTGGTGGGAGGTGAGAGCAAGAGTGGGAAGTGCTGAGGGGAGCATGAAGGGGGGGTGACGGGGGGAACTCACACAGCCATGGGGTGGGAACTTACATAAAGTTTCCTAGTGTGGCCCCACCCCACACCCCACACCCCCCGCAAGGGTCACTGCTTGGGGAACAGATGCCCCAGGTTACACAAAGCCATCAGGCAGGAATGGGGGTTCCAGTATTACACAGCTCCTGCCCCCCATCACTGCTGAGTTCAAGTTCTGATTGGAGAGGAACAGGGATGGGAGCTGTAGAGGTACTCAAAGCAATAGGGACCCAAACAGATTGGAGTCCAGGGAACATTCTAATTCCAGAAGAAATAGGATATCCGGAAGCATTCATGTCATTAAGTCAAAGGGGCAGGGAAAGGGGAACTGCTTCAGTTCTGGGGCCTCCCCAGTTTGAAGAACTTACCCTGAACTATAACTGGCTTTGTGAAAGTGCAATTTTTTTCTGGTGTCCCCCAGAATGAACCTAAGGCTTTAGATATTTTCCCTATCCTGGTCAAAATCAACTCACAAGATCAGTGTGAAGGAAAGTCATGTTTATCAAACATTCAGTGTATCTCACGGTGTTATAACGTCTATGGATGTAATCTCTTAATCCTTACAAACCTGCCAGAACTCTTATGATGGACTCTCATGTGCTGGATACAGAACTCCAAATTCGGAGTGCTGGCATTATAGGTGGAAGGTGTTAGGAAACTCAACTATGAACTGAGGCAGAAGTCTTCCCTCTTCTAAGACAGCATCAACCTCATCCTCATAAGTCTCCAGGCTCCTCTATCTCTCATAGAAACAGTGGGGAAACTGCAGAAATAAAAGAATAAATGGCCATTTAGTTAGATGACAAAGACCCAAATGGTTGTTCATATTCAGGATCATTACATGGTACCTGTAGGCTACAAATAGAACCCATTACTCATGATACACTAAGGATAGTCTACTTCCTTGGAAGAGCTTGTCACAATTTAATGGTTGTCCACTAAATATGGACTCACCATATTGTAATCAGGGTGAACTTAGTCATCTATTGCGCTAAACCAAATCCCCAAGCCAATTCAAAGCAATCATTGACACTTCACATCACATATTGATATGAAGCTGTGCAAATATCTGGAGCCTTTAGAGCCCAAGAAGCCTTGAAGAACAAACCCGAGAATATTCTATGACTACTAGCAAGTTATCAGTGTGCCTATATTCCTATCTATGGATCATTATAATAAAGCTAGATTATCATAAAGTAAGCACAGATTCCCAAAAGCAATAAAGAATTTTTCATAAAAACTCAGTAAAAAGATAGACCTTTCCCCCAGAGTCCTCAGTCCAGTTAAGAGTCTCTTTGACTTCTAACAGTTCAACCTATCCTTCCAGGTTCCCAGATGTTGACAAGCTTACTCATTTTGACAGTGCCTATGTTGTGACATTTAGGGAAGCAAGCCAACTGGAAAAGCAGGGGTTAGTCAGTTACATGGTTAGTCAGAACCCCAACCAGCTACCACCCCTAGCAGACACCACCCCATCTAGGCCCCCATCTTAATATCTACACTGCATCTTGTGCCTCTCCTTCTTACACTCCCACTAGCCTTTACATTCACCCAGTTGTGTAAGGCTCTTTGCCATCCCTAATAGTGCCACACCCTCCCCAAATTTCCTCCCACTGACTCTTTGGTTCCTGTTGATTTCCCTCTACCTCAGAGGTAGAGGGAATCCTGTTGATTTCCCTCTACCCTAGCTAACTTACTCCTTGGCCCCTACTCCTAATTCTCCCCATCACTTCTTCAGAGTTCAACCAGCATCATCTCTTTTTAATTGTCCCTTGCATTTCACCCATGTTCTTTACACTTATCTTCATAGTCCAATAAAATAGCTAGAATATAATTGCAAGAAGTTCACTCTCTTGTATATCCTGACTTACATACCTTGGGGTGGGGTGGGGGAGGTCCATTGTTATATGCCCAGCTCTCTTTCACTCAATTCTACAAACTCTCCTTCCATTCCCACTGGCAGAGCAAAAGTCTCAACGTTTCTATCTTAAAAGTTCACAAGACTTGTAGTGATTAAGAAAGGTTTTGAGATTGCATATTGGAGCAACTTGTGTACTTCCCAATAATAATTTGAGAAACATGTTGTTAAGAATTCGAGTTTTATCACCCCAAGAATTATGTGGATGTCCTATCTCCCAGTACCTGTGAATGTGACTATATTTAGAAATAAGGTTTTACAGATGTAATCAACTTATGATGCAGCTATGAGAGTAGGCCTAAGTCAATGTGACTGCTGTCCTCATAAGATGAGGGAAATCTGCAAACAGGAAGGAAAGCCATGGGGAGACAGACTGAGAAGAGTGACAGTCCTGTGAATGCATGACCGAAATTGTAATTTTACTCAATGTCAAGGAGAGTTTGGAGCTACTGGAAGCTGGGAGAGGCAAAAAAAGAGCCTCCTTTAAAGACAGAGGAAACTCAGGTCTGCCAACATGTTAATTTCAGATGTCTGGCCTCCAGTACTATGAAGCAATACATTTTGTGGTTCTTTGTTACAGTAACCACAAGAAACTACCTGGTCTTTCTCAAATCCCTGGAGAGACCTCTTAGAAGTCCTGTATTTGGGGAAATACATCCCCAAATATATCTTGGGGAAATACAATCCTAGGTTTCTTTCTTCTGAATTCCTACTCTCTCTTTTTCTCTACCCTTAGTGGTCACTGGTTACAGTATTTTTCAGTAGTGTTTAGCCTCTCTGGTCTTATATTCTCACCCAGACTAAATTCAGTCTTCTCTTTACACCTAATGTCTTAATTATTTCTTACCAATTAGACAAGCTCTCTAAGAAGTATTCTACTCTTATTAAAAGCTAGCTTTTAAAACTTAACCTCTTTTCCTCTAAAACTATGTTGTCATTCACCTGTTTAAAATTCATATCTTTTTACCCTCAGGGTATAATCTAACCCTCTTATCCTCTCATTCAGCAGATAATTTTGTAATTATTAAGAGCCCTGACAATCCTTTGTTGGTGAATGAGAAGCCATAGTCTCTCCACTGTTTTGGACACAGCAGACTATGGTGGGGAAAAGCGACAAGCAAGCACAAATACATATATAACATACATGTCACAAACACTATGAAGGAGGGAAGTTGAGTTCCATGAGTTAAAATAAGAGCTTAGTTCATTATATCGGTGACTGTTTGAATGATCTAATGTTGAAAAGCAAGAATAGTGGCTTAAGACAAAGAATAGTTATGATTTCTCTCAATTTTGTTGGCTGGGCTCAATTGGATGGTTCTTCTGTTTTACATGATATGTATTGTAGCTACTTTTCCAAGAAACAGCCAAAATAGCAAATTAGTGTGACTGGAAGTTGAGCCTGGCTCACTTCCAGAAGCTCACCTGAGACTTTTGGTCACAATACATATCTCTCCATATATCCTCAGCATGGTGACTGGCTTCCCAGGGAAAGTGTCCCAAGAGCTAGTGATCCAAAAGAGAAGAAGCCAAAAGTGCTAAGGCAATTCAAATCTTGTACTGAGATGGGCACAGCCCTTTTTCTACAATATTCTATTGATTAAAGTAGTCCATGGACTCATGGGTCCAAGCCTGAGGCAATGTGAGAGAGGGTAGCTAAGGGTACAAATACTAAAAGGTGTGGCTCATAGCATAATTATCTACCACAGTGAGAGTAAGCAGTTAGAGAAGACCAAATGAGGTATTCACTAGGCTAGAGAACTAAGATTTGAAAAGTGAGTCTAAGATAAGCAGTAAGAGTTGAGTGCAAGGCATCTGCAGAGAGAACTAGGCTCTTTCCAGATGAAAGGGAGCCTGGGGACCTGGAACCTGGGATATAAAATGAAGACAGGGACAGCCAAGATAAATGAAGGATTTAAACATGTATCTTAAATGCAACAGAGATTATTTAAAGTAACAGAAATTATGTCCTTTAGCATGAGGAGTACATAATCCAATCTGAATTTTCAAGAGTCCTTCAGCTATTACAAACAGGATAGATTTCAGGGCGTGGGAAGGATATGTGTGAGACCAGTTGGAAAGCTACCACTAGAGTCCAGTGAGATGGGATAGTAGCTTGTATGAGATAGTGGTGTCAGAGCAGGTAGAAAGAAGGGAATGGGCTGGGAGAAAGAAGGGCTGGGAGACATTTTCGAAGTTGTCTTGATAGGATTCCGTGATGGATTAGATGTGATAAACATGAAAGGAAGAGATGCCAAACATGACTGAGGTTCCTGGAGTTTCCTGATCCAGGTACTCCAGAGTGGGTGAGATTAAGTGAGAATGTTTAGGAAAGAGAATTAAGAGTTCAATTTGGAACAGGTTTTCATTTGAGATGCTTATGGAGATAGCGAAATGGAGGTGTCAGGTAAGCAACTGGATAGAGGAATCTAGAATTAAAAGCAGCTCAATTGCTGTTTATTAGCTTGCAATATAATTTTCTGTTTGTCAATTCAGAACCACCCTCACCCTTTCCCCACACATTCCATCTACTTCCCTCTTGAGTGGCCTGCAGTTCTCACAGGCTGCATTTAATTATATCTGTATCTGTGCATGCAATGCACTCCCTCTGCCTCCTTACCACTCACTCTCCAATTATCTGGCTACATCCTGCCCTGTTTGCAGGTTTGACCTTCACCTACCCTGTCTCAAAACAGGTGAGTTAGTTGCTCACATGCTGGTTCCCATTGCACTTCATTGTGGTTCTTGTCACACTAGCTTTGGGCTTCAACTTCAACCTCTACCCATGGACATAAATTCCTTGAATCAGAAAGTGTGTCCCATTTAAGATTGTGTCCCCAACGCCAGCCACAGAGACTCAATAAATATTGAATGAAGGACCTAGTCTCTGACTCCAGCCCCTTCTTGCTCCAGTCCACAAGGAGTATCATGTACCAAATTAACTTACTGAACATCCCTCACATTGGATGACTATCCTCAGGAAGCTCTGTAGTCTTCCTGCTCTAGACTATTGGACTACCTCCAACAAAGACTGGAAATCCTCTGTATGCTCATCTCTTGCTAAGTATATCAAAGAAAGAAATACTCCAGGTCTAGATGTTTTGAGGCCAGAATTCCATTGTGAAATCTTCTACACAGCAAGAAGGGCACAGGGGACTAGAGGGAAGATCACACTCCCACAGTTTGACTGGGTCTTCCAGGTTTTATATTCATCTCTTTCAGCAAGCTATGAATTGGGGCCTTCAGTGAGGTTTAGTTCATGCACATGCACACATGCGCACACACACACACACACACACACACACACACACCACACACCACAGATTGTTGAATGGCAGCAAGAACATTCCAAACTCCCAAATGAGGAATGTTTATAGATATATTAGCCACAACAGGCTTTGTACAATAGCATGCTTATTATCAGTATTACTTTCATACCTAGTTATGATAAAGATGAGAACAGAAAAATGAAGCTGGGTTCTAGTGATCAGAACTACAGACTTAGAGGAGTTTATTATAATAGAGTTTATTATAACAATCATGATGGTTAGGAGCAATCTTTAGTCTTAAATGACCCTTAGTGGAGTGTCAGAGGTCAATTTTGTGTATTTAGTTGAAAAGGAGAAAAATAATCATCAATAATACATAAGAATATTACTGGAAATATATTGTTGAAGACTGAAATCTAGATAGTAAAAGCAATGTAGGGATTTAAAGGATTTTAGCCCTCTTTTACAGATCCTTTGATTGTTTTGTAACTACCCCAATGCAGGGAGGTGCATCGTTGCTTCTAGCATCTAAAAAAAGAAGAGGGTCAGAGCCTTTAGTGTCTCCACAGGATTTTTAATAGTGAACAGGGGAAAATAGCCAACAGGGAAACAGTCACTTGAGTCTCCCTGAGTTCCCCCAAATTCTCCTCCACATTCTCCCTCACACTCTCTTTGGCATTCTCTTTCCCCACCCAGAGTGATGTCATCCTTTTATCCCCACCCTGCTAGGCCCAGGTGTGCACACGTACACATGCGCACACCCATTGGGCCTGGTATGCACAACCACGGAAAGGGCACAACACCACAAGTGCTAGTTTTAGAGGCTAATGGCAAAAGGGTATGAGAAACCCTGACAGCTTATTTACCCTACAATCTACCCCCTCAGGGATTTTTCCTTTATTCACTATATCATCTACATGGTATTCTTCTTCTGCACATTTCCCTGAGCAACTATGAACACTATAGCCATGACCAACAAAAATAAACAAAATGCAATGGAGTACAAGCCATTCCACTAAAGTACTAGGGCACACCACTTAGGAACAAAAGATGAAAAGGTTATTGACTCTAGCAGACACTAGACCAAGTCTGCTACTATAGGCACCATTGCATTCAAAAGGGGAATCTCTCTATTCCACTCATGGCCATCACTCATCAGATGCCATCAAGCAGGCTTCCTGGCCTTCTCTGACTGTAGGCTGCACCACAAGCCATATAGTACATCCACCTCCAGGATGCACTCTAAGACAGGCTACCTTTCTTAGAGTGGCAATTAACTACTGTTTGGGGGTAGTTGCTCGGTCCCCAGGGAGTATTCTCACTGCCATCACTCCAACACTTGTCCTCCATGGCCACCAAGGTAACCATGCAGACCCCCTGCACTAGGTCAACCCTTTGCACTTGTACTTGGATTGGGGACCTGTGGCCTCCAGTCTCTGCTCATCCCCCCACAATAGGTTCCATGACCCTCATCCTATCCAAAAGTGAACAGGGCCTTTCCCTGGGCTGGAGTTGGCAGCAAGTGGTTCTCCAGGCAAAGGGCACATGCCTGAGGCCTAGAGTCCCCCATTTTCCTCTTTCCAGCAGCCCATCTTCTCATGGGCATGAACCTCCCACAGCCAATTGCCTCCAAACTCTAATGGATCAGCACTGGGCTGTAAGTATATTTTAGCACAATCTAAATCTGCTCTCACTAGATCCACCCACATCTGGGTATGGAATTTCAGAGATTGGTTTGACTTTTTGGCATTCTTTTCAGTTGGTCAGCAATTACCAGTAGACCCTTCTGAGAGTTCTGACTATCTCACACAAGGTGGCTGCCACAGAGGGGATGTTACATATCAGGATCCCCACATAGGGGGCCAGAACTACTATACAGGACCCAAATGAGGAGGAGGAAGGGGCACGTTGCAGCACCATGTTCTTCATTCCTGCTCTGAAACACCGATTTATATTAAATGCTTATTTTTAGTTCCTGAAGTACCTGCACCAGCTCAGTGTATGTTCGCCATGTACTCACAGTTTCTGGCATGTCTCCAGCATCAGCCCAGACTCTTCACACAGCAACCATGATCCAGTTCAGCAGAGTGGTCACCCCGGCCTGACTGCCAGTTGTTCTGCAGACACAATCTCAACGATAGGTTCAGGGTCACTGAGGCCATTCTCTCTGTCTCTTGTGCTGTGCAGATAATTCTATCCACCCCCACATCCCATAAACCAGCAGCCAAGCAGCCAAGGGCTCTCCTGGTTTCTGGCGGAACTGTTTACCCAAGTCCACCAGTCTGGCTTGGGTGTGTGGGCGATATGTGGTGAACTCTGTCATCTGGGGTGGCCCTGCAGTCTGAACCCCTGGCATGCTGCTCTTTCATTTCCTTGGTCACCACTTGGATGAGTCTGGACCTTCATTTCTCGGTCACCACTAGAAAAACCTGGAGCCAACCTCCTCCTCTGAAAACGAGGAGTCTGGCATCTCTGGAGTGGTGGATCAGTCTCTCTGGGTCTCCCGGAAACTTCAAACACTATCTCAGTTCCCATATTTTGTCCTATAACTGGTGGACCCTGGTGTTAAGAGCTGAATGTAGGGTACAAAAGAGGACAGATGAGAGAGATGGACACAACCATAGAGGCTGGGACTGAAAGAAATTATGTATCATCTAGCAATTTTTAATGACTCCCATAAGTCTTTATAAAGGTTTTATTTATTTATTTATCGATTTATCTACTTATTTATTCATCTATTCATTCATTTATTTGTTTATTTGTTTATTTATTTGTTTGTTTATTTATTTTTTATTTTGAGAGTAGGTCTCACTATTTTTGCCCGTTGAACCATGGGCTCACGTTGCCTGGGGTATCACAGACTCAAGCAATCCCCAGCCTCAGCTTCCCAGGTAGCTGGGATTGCGGGTGTGCGCCACCATGCCCAACTATTTTTTGGGACTAGGTCTCGCTGCATTGCCCCAGGGGACTCGAACCGCGATTCCTGGGCCCAGCCGTTTCACAGGCTGAAGCTTACAGGCACGAGCCACTGTGCCTAGCCTTATAAAGGCTCTAGACAAAGGGAAAAAGTGGCTCAGGCAAAATCGGATTAGGTAAAACATTAATTTTTGTGGAATACTTGGGGGGCAGGGGATTTACTTATTAATTTGCTGTAATCCCCTAAGGAGGGTCTCTTATGGTAAATATTGGAGGAATGGCAACACTGCTGCCCACCGGAGGTCAAATCATGTCATTTCCATCTTCGGTGTTCTGAAGACAGATAAAAGCGAATGAAGTGTTCTTCATCCCATCATGAGTCCTGACTGGTTTAACTTGCAGCCTCTGGCACCCTGGGTCACTTTCTCAGTGTGGACTTTCACAGAGCTGTGAGAAACAACCATCCCACAGCCCCTGCCATCCCGCAGGCACAATATCTGCTCAAGGTCTCCTCTATATTGCTCAGGGTCTGTTCCTTTTACCATAGTGACCTGTCTACCTCTGGGCATCAGTGGCAACATGTTCACCAAGAGAGTACACTGGCCACCAAGTGCCACCTGCTTGTGATCGGCCACCCATCAATATCTTCCTAGGTCTCAGAGGGCTCCACGTATGTCTGTATCAAACCATCCCACTATCTACACCATTTGTTTTGTAACCATCCCAATGCAGGTAAGTTCATCATTAGTACTAGCAGCCAAAGAAGAATGTCAGAGCCCTTAGTATCATCTTCATCGGATTTTTAATAGCGAAAAGGGAAAAACAGCCAACAGGGAAACAGCCACTTGAGTCTCCCTGAGATTTCCCAAATACTGCTCCATGTCCTCCCTGGAGTTCTGTTTGGCATTCTCTCTCCACCCCAGGGCAATGCTGCCCTTTTAACCCCTCCCTCCTAGGACCAGGTGTGCACACTTACATATGTGCACACCCATTGGGCCTGGTATTGCACAACCATGGGGAGGTTGTATACCACAGGTGCTGGCTATAGGGGCTAATGGCAAAAGGGTATGAAAAACCCTGACAACTCATTTACTTTTACAGTGATACATGAGGGCCGGGCACGGTGGCTTGTGCCTGTAAGCTTCAGCCTATGAAGCATCCGGGGCTAGGGATTGTGGTTCGAGTCCCGCCTTGGGCAAAAGCTGGGCCTGGTGGCATGAGCCTGTAATACCAGCTACCTGGAAAGCTGAGGCTAGGATTGCTTGAGTCTGTGGTACCCCGGGCAACGAGAGCCTGCGGGTCCATGGGCAAAAATAGCGGGACCTAGTCTCAAAAAAAAAACCAAAAAAACACACACACAAAAATACAGTGATATATAAGTCTCTGGTCTACTTTTAAGAACACATTATAAATTACAACTTTGGTAACTGCCTGACAGAAGAGGACCCAATAGAACAAAGGAAGCTTGGCAGATAGGCCCCTATATGGAATGCTATGAGAGTGACTGGTGGAAGGGGATCTCCTAAAAAAATGTAAGGGCAATTACTTAGTACTTGTGGTACAGAATAAATGAACTTGATGTGGAGTCCAAATTCTGTAGGTTTAAGTTAGCACAGAGTCTGTGCTCTGAAACCATGCTTTATGAGACCAAGATCAGAGTGAGCTGAAGGGCTTGTTAAACCTTGTGATTCAGGAGGTGGGAGGTGGGACTGAGGATTGGCTGTCTGTCAGGTTTCCAGTGATGGCAGTGTGGTCTGAGAACTCCACTTTGAGAACCTTGACTCTGTTTTGACTACTAGTTAGAATCTCTTAAGGTGATTCTGAGTTTTTTTCTTTTTCCAACTTTATTAAGAGCTAATATAAAACATTGTGTGATTTAAGGTACAAAACATGTTGATTTAATATATTTATAAATTGCAAACTGATTACCACCATAATATTATCTACTACCTCAATCCTATAATTACCATTATGGGTAATTATGGCCCCATAATTACCATTTCTTTTTTTGTGGTGAGAACATTTAAGATCTACACTCCTAGCAATATTTGAAATATGTGATATGATATCATTAACTATATCACCATGTATATTAGATTCCCCAAACTTATTCATCTTAGAATCGGAAGTTTGTGCCCTTTGCCCAATATCTCCCCATTTTCTGATCTTCTACCCCTGGTAACCACTTCTCTGCTCTCATTTCTCTGAGTTTGTCCCTTTTAGATTCCACATGTGAGATCTTGCGAATTTATCTTTCTCTGCCTGAGTCATTTCACTTAGCATAATGTCTTCAAGGTCCACCCTTGGGGAGCTTTCTAAATACACCAAAGTCGAGGCACCGCTCCCTGGAGATTCTAATGGACTCCGTCTCAGGTGTGCTAGCATTCAGCATTTCTAAGACCTCTCTGGGTCATTCAGATGTTTGCCCAAGCTTGAGAACCACTTCTTTCAATAGTGTCATCAGGTTAATGAGTACACCGTAGGTCTGTTTAATTACCTTTCTGTAGAAAAAAAAATTGATGGGATGGGTGTAGAGTCAGGTAAGCACTCAATCAGGCCCACATCCTCCTGGGTTGGGACCATCTCTATGTTACACCAAGTCTGAAAGTCCAGTGTTAGGGAACACTGGGTGCTCATGTCCTATACTTGGGCAGGGTACCTTCCCAAAATGCTAAACCAGCCCTCAACACTGACTCTCTACCCCAAACTTTTTCTCAGTCTGAAGCAGTTTTTCTCAAAGTGAGAATGCTCAGGATGCTAAGAGGGAGGACTCGGGTTGCTCATATTGCCAGTGTCTGTGGGCTAAATACTAACATAGCCAACCAGTCATTCCCTCTTCAGTTTTCATCCTTCAGGGCAAGATGGAACCAGGACTAAGCGCTGGTTTTTGACAGGGGTGACCTTTGCCAGGAACAGTAAATGAGCCTGTGGCAAATGTGATTTAAGTCCCTCCAGTTAGAAATGACTACCATTGTTTGTCTTCATTGTGTTGCTATTTTTATGATGACCACCTCTTTACCATAAGAGGTGAAGGCTTTTCAACCAAGCCTGTAATATATTTCCCTTCAGATTAAGTAAATTCCAGTTAAGCAAAATGAAGTTGAGACCTACTGTTCACCATGGTGTCTAGAGTTGAGAATGCCAAATTGTGTGCTTAAAACTGTATGACGAGGGTAAATGGGAGTGACTGAAGGGGGGATACAGAAGGGGGATATGGAGGGAGGAGGAGGGATCAATTAATGCACAATTGTGACAAATCAATAAAATGAATTTAAAAAAAATTTAAAAAACTGTATGAAGAAGGTAGATGAAGTTGAGATAAAACTTTGGGAGCAGGTGGTTATATTCATGGCATTGATTAGCGGTGATAGTTTTACACATGAACGCTCATCTCCAATTTCATCAAGTTGTATACATGACATTTTTTGTGTATTAACCATACCTCTATAAACTAGTTTCAAAAAAAGTCAACAATCTTGAATCTAAGTTTATCAATTTAGTGTCATTTACTTCAAAACCCAACCAGATATATATCCCATTCTCTGAAAACAACAACAAATTAAATCTTAATTAAATGTCTCTTACCAAACTCCTGCCTCCGGCTCACAGAGAAGGATTTCAAGAGACGTGTCAGAGGGGCACTGTGTCAGTGGGAGAAGGGAGGGCACACTACATTATCTGATCACCCAGATAGCAACGTTCTGTCAATAACTATGCCAGTCTAGACAACACCTGCCCGTGGCAGTCAACCCTGTGGCTGAGGTGTCCTTGGAAGTCTGCGTGGCCAACATGCTCCCTCCAGGGGCAGCAGCTTCTCCAGGGGACAGGAGTCCTCTCACCCCTCGGATCAGTCCTTTACAAAAATCACCCCAAATATTTGGGGATTAGTTGGATTTTGGATCACATCCTTTAACAGTGGAAGATCAACTTGTTCTCAGAATAACTATGTTGTATGTGTGTGTGAAAGAGTGATTAGTTACTGAATAAAATATCTCTTTGTCCACATGCAGGGCAAAGTGGAAGATACTGCTAGAATCTGCATGGTTACTGGGATAAATGAAACACAGTCATAATGTTACAAAGTGAAAAACATTCTAACCACACCTTTAAGATTCATGGACCATAAAAAAAAAAAAATCAAGTACCCATACATTGGTAAAATATATTTTATTTGTTCATACAAAGCAATAGTATGAATTACCAGAATTTCATTTTCCTAGAAACATCTTTCTCTGTGTAAAATTAATTTGTGTTATACATAGGACAAAATACTTGATTTAATTTTTTTTGTACATATTGGCTATGCTAACATCCAGGTTATAGGAGACACACTGCTAGAATGTGCATGGTATTTCAGATTACTGGTTTGAATGAAACTCAGTCATAAATTAATGTTACAAAAAGTGAAAAAAAAATCTAACCACACCTTTAAGATTTATTAACCATCCTTCTTGATAAACTGAAAAGTGACATTGACTTCTGTGTCAGCATTTGACATACGTACTAAGTGTGTCTACTTTATTGGAACCTCCGACTTTCTTTTCTTATGGAAATATCCTGGTGGAATCTGAAACTGTGTTTCTCAGAAGGTATAGACTGTATCTGTCACTCAAAATGACTTCCAAAGGGAATCCCATGAAGAAGACAAGTTCTCAGCTTCCATCATCTAATTAAGTATTTATTATGTAGTCACTATATCGGAACACCTTTCTGGTACCACCTACTGTGTTAACAGACTAAAGTACAAACACATCAAAGACAGTAATGGAGAGCTAGAAGCAATCAAACCCTCCAATTTTTTATTGTTTTCAATAAGAAAAACAAAACAGAGGAATAAAGCACTCCAATGAATATCAGAGCTTTTCCCGTAAATCAGAAGAGACCCAAAACATGTGCTAGGACAAATTGCCAAAATATGGAATGGTGTTTGTCTCCTAGCAGCTAAAAAGTGAAACTGGTGACCTTGAAGATTGCTGTAGCAGAAAAAAAATTCAAGGTTTAATTTTACGTATTGCCTAACTTCTCCAGGCGGAAGACATGCAGGCTCAGGCTCTGTAATAACCATCACATGATGGGGTGTAAACTTGGGGCAGATGCTATGTGCAGATCGGCCGGGAAGTATAAGCTAACAGACCACTAGGAAGAGATGCACAGGAAGCTGGATTTATTTGTCTTACATAGAAAAACTTGCTCTAGTTCATCAGTGCTAATTATCAACATCTGTTTGGATTCAAGGATTTGACCCAGAATAGAATCTTGACCTACTTCAGTGTTCATGACTAAATGACCCTCTTTCTATCTGAGAATTCCGTTTCAGGTTTTTAATTTTTGTTAAGGCAGGGAATAAACAACTTCATCAAAAAGAATCCAGCTGAGAAAGACAGCATGGACCTGAAGGGAAAGGAAAAGACCAAGTCTGTCTTATTGCTGCCTAAGGGCATCTACCCTTCGCTGACACTACTGGAATTCCACAGCACTGCCCAATCAGAGCTCAAAGACAGCCAACCATGGCCAGGGCAGGACCAGGAGAGGACAGGAGCACTTTTACTTTCAGCAACTTAAGTTGTAGCTAAAAAGAAGTGTTCATGGTTTTATCTCAAATGAGCCTTCTGATTGGAAAGAGGCACCTCCAATTAGCACCCTTCGCAGGTGTCTTTGACACCAAGTATCAAGAGGGGAAATCACGCTGCGATCCCCGGGTTCCCCTAAGTGCACATTTTACACTACATGGTACAAGTAGTAAGAAAGCTGTGAATTGAATTTAGCATTGGAGGAACACACAAAGGCCCTACCCATCCTCATACACATACCTACAGATGGGTAGTTTGCCTGCTCAGTGTAAGCTGGCTAGACTAGAGCCAAACCTGTGGGCAAATACAAACCGGATGACCGACCAAACATACATAAAGACCAGGGACATCTCTGACCAGTTTCTAAAGAGGATTCATTTTTTCCTCTCTCCATGCGAATTTCCTTCCCCTAAACAGGTACAAAAGCATCCTTTGTAAGTACCACAACCCAACCATGGGACAGTATGTATATCTAGTTCCATATTCCTTGATAAAAGTACCAATTCCTTTATGGCAAAAGCATCCTGGTTTAGAGAATCGAGGATAAAGTGAATATGTCACTACGTGATATTGCTGTGTGGTTACCCACTGCCTCTAGCTAGTCATCATAAATGATCCCAACTGCTCTCTCTGCACAGAGGTACAGGCAGAGCATTTTGCATCAGCAGCAAAAATACTGGCAAGCCCGTGGGTCAGGCCCTGGCTGAAGCAGTTCCATGTATATTAGAATCACATGCTGATAGCCATGTGGGGGCCATCTTCTCCAGTCTGTCTTTACAAGAACTACTCCTGGTTCTCACCACATTGTCAATCTGAGATGAACTAGGAATTCCAAAAAAGAGGAGTTCAAGTTATCAAGCAGAGGCAGGGGGCCAGACAGATTCCCTTCTTCTGTCAGGCCACCCACCCTTTGGGGAGGGTTCTTGGTGTTTTCTCCCCACCCAGGCTGTCAGCCTACTGGGATGTGCCCGACACGGGCTGGCTCTGTACCCAGCAGCACCTTGGTGGACACTGACCAGATGATGCATGTGGCCCCTTCAGGCTGGACACCCAGCACCAATGGTTTGCGCAGGTGGTTTTGCCAGCTTAGGGGAATCTTTGGTGTGTCTACGCAGAACTGTCTGCCTGGGGGATGGAGCGTGGTGTGCTCTCATGCAAATTAGAAGAGATAGTCTTTATTTCTAAAGCAGCACCCAAGCATCTCACACACATGACCTGGGAATGAGGGGGCTAACATTTGCATATACTTCAAGCTGGTTAATGAACCAGGGACTGGGGCAGAAAAGGATGTAGAGCCATCCTTCAAAATCAAAAGTTAGAGTAAGACCCTGGCATGCAAACTCAAAAAGGATGAGGAGTTCCCTGCAAAGGTAGTGATTCCCCACCCTGTGCTGAGAGGACTTGGGAAAAAGCCTAGCATGGTGCTGTCTCTGTCCTTGGAAATGAAGTGTCATCCATGAGGAAGCTGTGTCATGAGGTCTGACCTTCAGATTGCAGTGCGTTGAGGCAGCTCAGCACTCTGATGAGGTACACAGGCAGGGAGAGAAAGGGGGCTGGAATATGAGACCCGAGACACAGCAGGTGGCAAGTGGACTCAGGTGGCTATGGAAGGCTGAATACCCGTAACAACAAAAATCTCAAGTTGTGCTTTTCTTCTTTTTAAATATAATGGGGGGGGGGGGGGGGG